>JACXGI010005965.1:0-44162 GCA_016801175.1 Esox masquinongy | reverse complement strand
TGGCATCCTTTGTAGACCTGTTTGACCGGTAGGCAAACTGGTAGGGATCCAGTATTGGAGGGAAGCAGGACTTGCGGTGGGTCAGAACTAGTCTTTCGAAGCACTTCATGATCGTGAGGGTGAATGCAACCCCCACGAAAGTCATTCAGGCTAGATGCAGAAGACTGCTTCGGCACTGGCACAATGGTTGCGGTCTTGAAGCACGTGGGGACCACTGCCTGGGCCAGTTACAGGTTGAAAATGTCAGTGAAGACCTCAGCCAGCTGACCAGCACATGTTCTGAGCACATGCCCAGGGATTCCATCAGGACCAGGGGCCTTGCGTGCATTCACCTTGCTCAGTGTAGACAGCACGTCTGTGGTGGATAGACTGAGTGGGGAGACGTCCGGGGGGAGTTCAGCTTTGATGGCTGGCTCTTTGTTGTCCCTGTTAAAGTGAACCTAAAACCTGTTTAACTCGTCAGTGATGGAGACGTCACTGGCTGTGGGGGTGGGGCTAATTGGCCGGTAGTCTGTGATGGCTTGGATGCTCTGCCACATGCATTGAGGATCAGAGTTGTTGTTGAAGTGCTTCACGATCCGCAGTTTGTGGTCATTTTTAGCCAACTTGATGCTCCTTTTCATGTTGGCCCTGGATGAGCTGTAGGTCTCCGCGTCGCCGGATCTGAACGCAGCGTCGCATGCCTTTAGTTGTTGTCGGACCTCACTGTTCATCATAGGCTTCTGGTTGGGAAAGGTATTTATTAGTTTATGGGTGGTGACGTCGTTGGTGCAGGTGTTGATGTAATCCAGAATGGAGGAAGCATATGTTTCAATGTCCGTATGGGAGTCAAGGATGGCTTGAGTGGCGAACAGTCTCCAGTCTGTGTGCTAAATGTGGTGTTGTAGTAGTGAGTCTGCTCCCTCTGGTCACACTTTGACTGACCTCAATGATGGTTTCACCCGTTTAATGAGGGGTAAATACTTGGGGAGAAGGAACAATGAAAGGTGGTCAGGACTGACCCAGGTAGGGGAGGGGAATGGCTTTGTAGGCCTCAGTTTTCAGATTTGAGTGATTGAAATCGCCTGCTACAATAAAGGCACCATCCGGCTGGGTAGTTTGCTGCTTGCTAATAGCAGCCTGCAGCTCTTCCATTGCTAGTTTAGCATTAGCGTCCAGTGGTATGTAGGTTGCAGTAACAACAATAGATGTAAACTCCCGAGGCAAGTAAAAAGGCCTGCACTTAATCATCAGGTACTCCAGATCTGTTGAGCAGTGACTCCTGGTTACGTTAGGGTCAGTACACCATGCTTTGTTTACATAAATGCACAGGCCACCTCCTCTGGTCTTACCAGAATCCACCGTTGTTTGGTTAGATCTGAAGGCAACGCGTTCCTCTAGCTCGATTATGTTGTCGGGTATGTTGTTGTGTAGCCATGTTTCTGAGAAAATCATGACGCTGCAATCCATAATCCTTTTTTGTGAAGTGATTCTTAATTGTATTTCATCCATTTTGTTCGCCAGAGACCATACGTTAGCGAGGAAGAGGCTAGGTAGTGAAGGCAGATGGGGGTTAGCATTAGCCTAGCCCAGAGGCCATCCTGCTTCTCTTGACTTTGTTTACGGTTTCGACACCGTCTGCGTGCACTTCCTGTCAGCGGTAAAGTTGGCGTTTCCCGGGACGACTTTACAATCTCTGGTGGGAGTTGGAAGTTGTCAAAAACTATTTGTGCATTGTGTTCCAATATCCAGGAGTTCTTGTCAGCTATATATACTGTATACTAGGCTGTACCAAATGAATAAAGTAGAAACGTATGTAAATTATTGCTAGTTTGCAACAACTGGGTAGACTCTGGGCCTCGCGATGCACACGCACCGCTATCTTCATCTAAAACAATGTCTCATCATGTATAGAAAAAGGTGAAGGCGTTCCTCTATGAACTGACACGGTCACATTTATTATTATAAACTTGCATTAAATCTTATTTTTGAGATAAATGCAGATAGCGTCATATACTAGACTGATGCATAGATATTATATAGTTTTTAGAATTCAATTATTAAATAACATCAATCCCAGATAGCAATAAGCACTGGTAAAAGTACTACTTTGTTGTTGTAAAATTATGTTGTGTTTTTCCAAAAACTCCTCTCGGTTTTTCAATACCTTATTCATGTCACTGTTAGAAATCGTCCGTTTCCTATAGTGGTTGAAATAATGATCGCGTACCCAGTCGTCAAGGGAGAGAGTAATTCAATTATTTATTGCAGCATTTGATAGTCTTGTTCATGATGTTACAGACTCGATACTGAATCTTAAAAACTCAAGCTCATCTCACTCAACCTCTTCTCTTCTCACTGTAATGCTGATTACAAGCTGATATATACATTGAAGGTCGTGTCTACCTAGCAAAGATCAGGTTTCCAAGACTGTAACCCCCATGCCAAATGGTCAATGTAAACATTCCTGTGGTTAGCAGAGCGCAACATACAGAGAGATAATCTAAACAAAGATGTTTCTGTTGTTCTCATTATCTAGGCACATTCACTTCCAATAAAACGTATATTGATATTGCAATTATTAATGCTCAGATTCCACATCACCTGCACACACAATGCATGTGCTTAAACTAGGAATAGTGATTGGCAACATGGAATGCCAAGGATCTAAAACAGCACTCACCGTCTTCACATTCTGATTCTATCTGCTGCTCTGGGCTTGATTGCTACGTCTAACTGTTAGTCCCGCCCACTCATTAGCTTTAAGGACAAGGAAATACATAAATAAAAGAATACATAAATAAAAGAATACAAAAATAAATCAATATATAAATAAAAGAGTATGGAAATAAATAAATACAGAAATAAATATATACAGGAATATATGATTTTGGAAATGAATATAAAAATAAATAATTACAGAAATGAATGATCAAGGAATTAAATAAGTAGGGAAATAATATTGATTAATACAGGAAGTATTTCCACCTCATTTTCTGAGAAATTTCGTCTGTCACTGGTGTGACTTTAATTCACTCTTAAAGCCCCACACATTATCTGTTCACTTTATTCAGCTCATCCAAAAAAACATTCTCCATCGACCAGGTGAGTTGACATACGATTATTTTAATTATATACAAAAATGTATTAAACGAAATGTATCTGATGTAGCATACATAGGAAACGTGAGAATAGCCAGCTACTAGTCTAAACTCGCCCTGGTAGTGTTTTCCGATTACAGTACTACTGGGCTAGTGAACAAAGCAAATAGCATGTACGGACAGCAGCTTGCCTCTTGGTCTTTATCCACAGATAAAGTTAGCTAGTTAACCAAATTGGCCAATCGTTTTTGCATGGTAATTAGTTATAGCCAATTACTAACAACAATATGATGTTATTCTAGGCAGCTAACATTGTCCTTGCTTGGCAAGCTGACATTATTAGAAGCTGGTAGTAGTAGCGAAAAAATGTCTGCTGGATAGATGTACAGTCAGTAACTATAGCCATGTCTGCTGTCTGTATAGCTAGCCACATTAACACCAATAGGGCAATTACTAACAACAGTGTGACGTTAGTAGCTAACGTTTTGGCAAACTTCAATTAACAGAAGAATTGCCACATCAGCGTCGAAGTTTAATAGATTTTGCTCCATGAGTTCCATCCATCGTGAATAGGCAGCTGCACCAATGTTCACTCCGAGCGGCGTCTATCTGCCTCTCTTTTACCAGATTTGCTTTCTTTTGATCCAAACCGTATTTTCTTAGGTGCCGTTACATTCTGAACTTCTTCCATTTTTTATAAAAATTGGCTAGCATCTCTCGCTGCTTCATACACAAAATAAGAGTAGCCACTTCCTTATTTTGTCCAGCCTCAGCTCTTTGTTTGATACGTCAAACGCATCACTTCCTTTGCGCAGGATAACATTTCGCGCCACTGCGAGAGCCGAACACTTTTTGCTGGACCGCGTAAGCGGAGCCGGCGAAGAAGACAGACAGACAGACAGACAGACACCGATCGACCCTTGTTAAATAGAGTATTTGTTAGAGACGCAGACTTGCAACTAATAGGTCCCGCGTTCGAATATCGTCAGAGTCAGTGCAAATTATGCATTAGGATTTGTTCCGTATAGATGAAAACTACGCTGGCTACAACCTTCAATAGCTACATTATAGTAAGCCTAAAATAAAACTGTTTATATTGCAACTATTTCTGGTGGATTTTCGAAGTACGCATCGTACATGATTTTTGTGGTAATATAAGCTTGATCAAAACCCCTTGGGCAGTAAAATAGTAGGGGTTTCCACGATTCTCTCGTCTTTTCACTTGACGAAAAAGTCAGTTATCATCACCTATATTGATAGTTTTTGTATTAATGTCATTCACGAATCAAAGAAAAACTAACGCTTTTGCGCCATGAAATAGCTTTGGCTGCGTTAAGTTCAAGTAGTAAGTTATACACTAGTGACCTATTACTGGCTAATAAGCTGTTAAAACGGCCTGTGGCAAAAGCCATACATTTTATAGATGCTATTTGTGGTGGAGGTAAACTTAATAAGAAACGAAATATTCAATCTTGGCGTGATGTTAACGTGTGACAAAATTATCTGTCGAGAAAATTATTATGTTGAGATGCTATACAGACACTGTACAAATGTATGGCACCGTCGTGTAGCGGTTAAAGGCACAGCCACACGCGTGGGAGACCTGGGTTCATACCTACATACCTAAGTTTTAACAGCTTATTAGCCAGTAATAGGTCACTAGACTAGTTTGGGCGTATACATACCAGTTTAATAATATGGTTCACATCATAACAGGTATTTTTTGTTTATCATTTAATGTGTTTGCATTTGTTCAACACATTTGTTTAATCTTTACACTGTGTGCACAATTATTAGGCAAGTGAGTATTCTGATCATATTATTATTTCTATGCAGATTTTCCAACTCCAAACTGTATAAACTTGAATGCTCATTGGATTGAATCATTTTCAGGTGATATGAATTTGTGTAATGAGGGAGGGTGTGGCAACAGTGAATAACACCTTATATCAAGGTGTGCATAATTATTAGGCAGCTTCATGACCTCAGGTAAAATGGGCCAAAAAAGAGATTTAACTGACACTGAAAAGTCATACATTGTAAAATGCCTTTGAGACGGATGCAACACTCTTGAAATAGCTAAACTATTGAGGCGTGACCACCGGACACACAAACGTTTTGTTGTGAATAGTCAACTGAGGCGCAAAAAATGCATGGAGAAGAAAAGGCGCAAATTAACTGCAAAAGGCTTGAGAATAATTAAACGTGAAGCTACCAGAAACACATTATCCTCCAGTGCCACCATATTCCAGAACTACAACCTACCTGGAGAGTCCAGAAGTACAAGTTGTCAAGTGCTCAGAGACATGGCCAAGGTCAAGAAGGCTGAAAGAAAACCAACACTGAATAAGATTCACACGTTGAAGCGTATAGATTGGACAAAGAAATACCTGAAGACAGATTTTTCAAAGGTTTTATGGACAGATGAAATGAGAGTGACTCTTAATGAACCAGATGGATGGGCTTGTGGCCATCATTAATGGACACAGGGCATCACTTTGAGTCAGGTGCCAGCAAGGTGGAGAAGGGGTACTGGTATGGGCTGCTATCATTAAGGATGAGGTAGTTGGACCTTTTCAGGCTGAAAAGGTCCAAAAAAGGTCCAACTCAACTCCCATACCTACTGCCAGCTTCTGGAAGATACTTTCTTCAGGCAGTGGTACAGGAAGAAGTCCTCAGCATTCAAGAAGGCCATGTTCTTTATGCAGGACAATGCTCCATCACATGCATCCAAGTGCTCCACTGCTTGGCTAGCACGCAAGGGCCTCAAATATGCCTGAATAATGACCTGGCCCCCTTCCTTACCTGACTTAAATCCTATTGAGAACTTGTGGACCCTTCTCAAACGTGAGATTTACAGTCAGGGAAGACAATACACCTCTTTGAACAGCATTTGGGAGGCTGTGGTTGCTGCTTCAGCGAAAGTTGATCGTGAACAGATCAAGAAACTGACATACTGCATGGATGGAAGGCTCATGGCAGTTATTGAAAAGAAGGGTGTCAGCACCGTGTTATGCACTTAATTTAATACCTTTTTTTGTAGATGGCAGTGTTGCTTTTCATTCTTTTCCTATATGGTTTGCTTTTGGTTTTTAAGTTCCGTCTGTGTGTATTTTGTTTTAGAAGTTATATCAGTCACTGAATATTTTTGAAAGGCCAGAAATGTTATTTAATTTTCATTTTGTGTTACTTAGTTGTTGCACTTACTCTAAAAATTGAGAATAAACAAGTGAGTTGGAGAAATTATTTTTGTAATTTAGTTGCCTAATAATTTTGTACACTAATTATTGCCTAATAATTGTGCACACTTATGTATTCCCCTGAGAAAGATCAAAACTAATTTTTCCTTTGCTAAACATTCAGGGTTGAGGTTCAATTATATTTTGGATTGACTGAGAGGATTGTGTTTGTTCAACAATAAAATAAATCTGGAGGAATACGATTTGCCTAATAATTAACATAGTAAGTTAGTAATAAGTAGCTTAACATAGTAGCAGTAACGGTGGATCCATAGGATCAGAAAACAGAATCCTTCTACTGGGATACAAAGGCAAATGTAAGGGCAGTGTCTAATGGGGCAACTTGGACAAGAGAGCTCCTGCACTGTTTTCAAATCAAGAACTGTCTTGACACATAAATTATGCAACACCTGAAACATCCTCTATTACAAAAAGCCCAAAACAACCAATAGAAACAGCAGCATTTTGTAGTTAAAATCCTCCAGCATCCTTCCAAATGTCCCTAAAGTCGCCAGTTCAATCAATTTTTAACATAGCTTGAACAATATTATTCCAAAGTTGATGTGCAAGAACAGTAAACGCTAGTTGAAGGTTCTTCAGAGTTGTCCCTGAGACCTTATATTTGTGTATGTCAGAAGAAATGTATGGTGGTAGTTTATACAGGCTTCAAGTGGCTGCTGCATTTATAAACAATATTGCCATAGAACCTGGTCAAACACGAGCAGAAGTTGCCAGCAGATCAGGATCAGTCAGTGATTCTGAGCATAGAGCAAAGTTTGTGGGCAAATAGGCAATGACAGGGACTCTAGCTGTTTTTAGGTATCTTAATATGCTAAATGTAAGTATCAATCTTAATTTGATACACTTACGTTTCCCAGGTGAAAGGTTAATGTTTTTGATATTCCGAGATGCATTGACTTTTCAATTATCATTTACCATTAATTCGTATTTTAAAGCCATATGCTGAAACTACAAAGCATTTTGACCTCAACATGAGTTTAGCTTAGTTCAAATTAGTTGGTGACACCATACCCTATAATAAAATGTCTAATATTTAAAACACCGAAGCAGCAGAAACGATACTTTTAATGGCACAAATGAAGCACAAACAAACAAGACTTTTATGGGTGAATTTGGAGGATTTGGGGGGCTGAGTGACCTAGGAAATTATCTATAAAATATTCTTTAGGACTAATATCTAAAAAAAATGACAGCAGCACAACTGGAGCAGTGGCATTTAAAGGTATTTTACCTGCGTGAAGATGGTCCCCAATCCAGCGCAAAACTACGGCAAAATAGGCTTAATCGTTCATGCTGGTTTGTGCGGTAAAAATGTTTGTTTGTGCTGCTATCATTTTTTAGATATTAAATAATATTTCATAGGTCAAATTCACTCAAAATAGGCTCAATCATTTGTGCTCCTTTTGTGCCGATAAAGGTTTGTTTTTGCGACTGCTTTCTTACTGATAGTGACAGAGCTGTAGTGGAAAGAGAGTAAAGCCAGTGCACTATCCAGTAGGAATGTATAGGTTATGTACCAAAAACTGTAGCAGCACAAACAAACCTTTTAGCAGCACAAATGGAGCACAAACGATTGAGTCTATTTTGAGGCAGTTTGGAGCAGGTTGGGGGCTGGTGACACTAAAAATTAAATGTCTTATATACAAAATACTGCATCAGCACAAACAAAACTTTTAACGGCACAAATGAAGCACAAACAAATTAGACTATTTTGATTGATTGATTTTGTAGGATGTTGGGGGGCTGGGTGACCTCAGAATAACCTACACTATTTCATTTAATATCTAAAAAATGACAGCAGCACAAATGAAAATTTTAACGGCACAAACCTGCACAAATGAAGCACAAACGAATGAGCCTATTTTGACTCAATTTGGAGCATGTTGGTGGTCTGAGTGACGTCATCAACCACAAATTAAATGTCTAATATATAAAATACTGAAGCAGCGCAAATGAAAATTTTAACGGCACAAACCAGCACAAACGGAGCACAAACAATTGAGCCTATTTTGCCAAAGTTTTTGCGTTGACCAACTTCAAGCAGGGCTAACACCTTACTGAAAAAAATAATTTCCCATTAATGACATGCTAGTTAACATTTGTATGTCACTACTGTAATGATCATCAGGAACACAGTTGCGAAACTGTGCGTGTTTCACAGATTCATGTTTGTTTGTGTTTGAAGTTAATGTATTGCAGCGTATTCTAGTCAGAGGAAGGGAGACACGGTTACATTTTTCTGTTTTTAATTATGATACATTTTTTAATGACTTTATTCCGAGATTAATGGGCTAATGACTAAATCTGCTTTTGAAATGATTCAGAATGATTCCGAGAAATCGAGCTTAGAAACAGAATATACTGTATGTAGATGTTAATTTACTATAAACATAGTACAGCCATTTTTGTGACTTTTGTTGGTGTTGGATGGATGAAGACAAAGTGAACTTTAATTTCTTTATTTAGATTGCTAGAGGATTTTAAAGGATGCTAGAGGATTTTAACTACAAAATTTAGAATTTAAGTCATATTAGATCAGTGTCTAACACAAACTATGAGTATATGTTTAGCCAACCTTGACCAAAAATAACCTTATTTTGAAAGATTTTACACTCATTGTTACTCTAAAAATACATGATGAAAAGATGTTTTGGGGAGTATGCCCAGACCCTCCAAAAGGAAGCTTAGCCCCCCCCCATCCATGATTTTCTAGTGACGTTCCTGGTTATAGCGAAATTTTTGTGACAGAACGATGAGCATCCTTATTTTACGTTGGCAAGTGTTATTAATGAGTTGCATGATTCCAAATATCAAGTTAGTTACAAGTATGCAAATCTTGTGTACAACTACAAAAGTAATTACAAGTTTGCAAATCTTTTTTTACAAGTTTGCAAAAAGTTTTTACATTGACAAAAGTAATTCCAACTTTGCTAAAAGAACATTTGTAAGTGTGCAAAGCGTTTTTCCAACTACAAAAGTAATTCCAAGTTTGCAGATCTTTTTTACAAATGTGCAACAGTTTTTACAAAAAAAAACATATGTTGCTGTTTTACCTTGATAGTTATTTCACCTAAATATGAATCTAGGACAAACTATGCCTTTAACGATAAATAGAACGATACGCTGATAGCATTTTTTTTATTACCTTTTAAACCACCAATTATAGTTTGATTGTTGTGAGCATTTACTGAACCATTAATAGTTGCCCATATTGGCGAATCTCATTTCGTATCTGTGGGGTGCAGGTTACGGAGCTGGAGGGAGAGCTGGGTCGTCTCCAGGAAGAGAGGAGGCAGCTGGAGAAGGAGCTGGACACGCAGACTGCGGAGACCCATAGACAGGTACTCACATCTTCACATGCCTTGCATGCACTTACATTTACACAGGTCACTTATTCACAAAATTTAATGTAAATGTGTATGTTCACATTTGACTAACCAGGTTAGTCGAACTTACAATGGTAGTCGAACATGAAGAATTTTACCTCGTGGGGACTTTTTGATAGTAGACATTTAAAAAAGTCAATTCTTTAGGAGGGGCTATGGGGTAGGTTTAGGGTATAGGTTACAGTTTGGGTTAAGATTAGGGTTAGAATGTAGGGAGGTGTTATGTTTTGGGGGTTTGGGAAGATAGGATTTTAATTAGGAATACATTTGGCTCCACAATGTTAGGGATTCCTAAAGTGTGTGTTTGTGTGTCAGGTCTCGGTTCTCCAGTGCCAGGTCGAGACCTCTGAGACACTGCTCTGTGAGCTGCAGAAATCGTTCAGCCAATCACAGAATGCCGTCCAGAGCCGGCTGGTAAGTGACAGGCTGCTGGTCCAACCAGGTGGAGGGAAATGGCATCCTTGCATCTTTGTGTGTTTAAAGTCTTTTAACATGTTTTCTGTGTTGTGGGTGTGCATTCCCAGGCAGAGCTTTCTCTGTCCCAGAGGAGAGTGTGTAGCGAGCTGTCCAGACTAAAAGGAGAGGTTGATGAAACCGATGGGGCAGGAGATTCAAACACACCCGTTGGTGCTACACTACAGGTTGTGTGTGTGTGTGTGTGTGTGTGTGTGTGTGTGTGTGTGTGTGTGTGTGTCTATGTGTGCAGACATAGTCAATAATCAATAAAGTACATACAAAACCTATGACTGTATACAATACTGCCCTCCTACATTTAGGGGGCACGTTGTGAGGAAAAGCTTCGTATAGAGATCGTCAACTTGAAGGAGCAGCTAGAGGCCTGCGCAGAGGAGAGTGGTCAATCCATAGGCCTTTGTTTTACTAGTCTTTTTGTCTTGATTTGTTGTTTTTCCCTGTTGATAAGTGTTATACACACTAGTAGCAAGCGGCTATCTGTAGATTTTTAAAGGTCCAGTGAAACTGTTTTTAGTGCCAGAATCAAATAATTTGTGGGTTAACAATTAAGTACCTTACTGTTATGGTTTTTAATTTAATTGGAAAAAGGGGAGTTGTGACAAAAGACACATCTAGTAGTTGAATGCCTCATCTCCTGTCTGCCTGCCCTATTAAGCAACCTCTGGCCATGTGACTGAGTAATTTCTTTTGGTGTACCCAATAAACTGGCTACTAAGTGTATAAAAAAATTTTTTTTATACACTACATTGGTCTGTTTAACTATCTATCTTGTTCACTTTCTCTCTCACTTCGGTCCTGCCTCAACAGACATTTTAGAAGGTTAGTGGATATTGGGGGGGCGCACACACTGTAAGGCCATAGAACAAGGGTACTCAAATACAAATCTTAAAGGTCCACAAAGAAAATGTTCAATAAGACAAAGGTCCGTTTATTAAGGTCTGTCAAATATATTCAGTACATAGGATCTACATTTGACAATGACATTTTCCCCAACCCCACAACCGGTTCAAACACCCACCCACCCAAGGTGAATCAAACCATCCCAAGAATCAAAGTGGAAGTAAGTCCAGAACTATTGTACTTTGTGTCAAACACTTGCTTAGTGAGAAAAGTGGCACATTTGGACTGTTGCTACGACTATGAACTTTGCCACATAAGGTGTGATGACCAAGCGAAGACACTGATGCAAGTGTTCATTGGTGAGTTGGCTGCGGTACTTGTTCTTCACCATGTTCATTGTTGAAAATGCAGACTCACAGCTGTATGTTGAGCCAAACATTGTAAGAATGTGAAGTGCCATCTTATGCAGGAGGGAGAAATTAGCTGCAGTAACCAGAAGGTGGGAGCGTCACAGTCAGCCTCTTTCAGTCCAAGGTTTTCCTGGATGTCAGCCAACTCACTTTGCAGAGAAGCAGCACTGGCCCATGGGAAGATTTGTTGTGCTTCTACAAGAGAACTCTCTGACATTTCTGACCAGAAATGAGTTTTAAATGTACAGTAGCACTTGTTTTCCTAATTTGAAGTAATCAAAGCGAGTCTTGAAGTTCTCAATCAGCTTCTCCAGGAATTCAACATGATTCTGAGGATGTCCTTCTCCTTTGGTCTGTTCCAAAAGTTTCGGGAAGTGGAGCAGTCCCTCCTGTAGGTAAAATATAAAAAGGAATAAGGAGCACTGCTTAAAAGGGTATGATGAAGTATCAAAAATGTGTTAATTGGAATCCAGGGAATGTGTGTGGTAGAAAAGAATAAAAAGGCTTACCTGTAGGTCACTTTTGAAAACCTCCAGTTTCCTCTGGAACGCACACACTCCTGACATAATTTCACACACTGTGTTCTTGCCCTGTAGCTTAAGATTTAGTTAATTGACATATCAGCCAAAAATGCAACAGCTTCCATCTTTTCTTCATTTCGCATGAATTCCATGAACTGTTTTGCTTTTGCACACTTTTGCTCAGACAGAAACACTTGCAGCTCTTTCCTTATGGCCCACAAACAGTCCAGGACCTTGCCTTTGCTCAGCCATCTGACATTGTGGAGGAGCAAATCATCAAAAGTTGCATTGAGCTCTGTCAGGAATGTGCGCTGCAAGCGACGCAGCAGTGAAGATGATGCTTTCAAAAGGTTTATGAGTCTCATCACTGCTGCCATGATGTCAGAGTATACTTCTCCAGGTCTTGCACAAAGGACAGACTTTTGGATTATGCAATGGTCGGATATCAGGTCAGGGTGGTGATCTTTCAGGCGCTGAACCAGTCATCTCTATCTTCCCATCATGGCTGGAGCTCCATCAGTCACAATTGACATCAGTTTCTTTAAATCTATCCCTCTTTCATTCAGCATTCCCATTATTGCTTCATAAATGTCTTCCCCCTTGTGTGTCCATTGAGATTTGTCAGGTCCAACAAATCTTCAACAAACTCCCCCTTTGCCTCATCATAAAACCTCACAAAGGCCAGCATCTGAGCATTGTCAGTGGTGTCAGTGGACTCATCCACAGCTAAGGAAATGCACTATGCATATTTTGTTCCCTCACAACGCTGTTTTAACAAATCACCAGCTAGTATTTGAGTTCTTATGGTTGCTGTTGAATTTGAGAGGAGGATTTGCTTGATTTTACCTGTCATTTCCTCTTTTTGTTTGCCTTCAAATATGGTCTCCATCACTGCAGTCATACACTCTTTTATTATTTCTGCATCAGAGAATGGCTTCTTGTGTTTACCCAACACCCATGCCTCTCTGATTGAGGACTCAGTTTATTTTTCTCGATGTGACATAGATGTAACATGAATTCTGCTTGCAGCTTGATATGACGATTTCATGCCATTGATTTTTGTAGTCCTTAGCTCTGAATTTTGAGGAAAGGTCGCTTCAAAATAACTGTGTTTGGTTTCATAGTGGCGTTTCAAATTGCCACTCTTGACCAGAGATACTGTTTCCTGGCATATTAGGCACATCAGTTTGGTGGTCGTTGGAGGAACACATTTTTCAATCCATTCCTCTTTGAATTGCTGATTTTCACTGTCTACATTTCTTTTACTGGACATCTTTGAACATGCCATTTAAGAATTATTTTTCAAATTTAATCACGTTCGAAATCTAGGCTAGCTTCCAACTAACTGCTGAAGATCGCTGCGCTGTCAACTCTCAACCAATCAACCAACCACGTGTCAACCCATTGCTTAATGTGATTGGACCAAATCAAAGCAGAGTAGTTGGTTTCACACAGACAGTGGAGCAGTTGGACATTCGGAGCATCGCTTGCAGTGGAGAAAGCGGAGAATTTTGACTCGTTGCGTTGCGGCGATGTCTCACAGATAATAAAAAGAATACATATGAAAAGTATAATTTGCTCTGAGTCCGGAGACAGTTGTGGTTCGGTCCGGGTCCGGACTTTGAGGATGCATGACATAGAACATGGTCTGTAATAATTTAAAGTGCAATCCCAACTAAACCTAACTCCTGGAATACCTTATTAGAATAAAGTTTCAATTACATAGTTCTGTTGACCTTTGCCCTCCACAGTGAAGCTGTCCAGCCTGAAGACGGAGATGGAGCGTGTCCAGTGTCAGAAGGAGAAGCTGCAGTCGGAGTTGCAGACCTGTCGCACCGAGTTACAAGGCCTCCGGGTGGAACTGTCACACCTACAGGGAGACAACACCTCCCTCAGCCACGACAAGGTACTGGGACGAGAAACTGAGGCAGGAGTGTATGCTTGCGTTGAATATTGGGAAAGTTGTGGGCACTGATTTGAAAAGTTGTGGACATTTCTGTGTGTATTGGTTAAACTTCTCCTCATCTCCTTTCCAGTCATCTCTCCAGCAGCAGTGTCTGGAGCTGAGGAGCCAGATCATCAGCATGCGTTCTCAGGTGGATGTCAGCCAAACGGTGCAGAGGGACTCCAGCTATCACAGTCACTACAGGTGATGCTGATGCAGGTCCTGTTCAATCAGTGTCACATTGGACTGGTTCCTATTTCATAACCAGAACCAGTCCATTTGGGATCTACTGGATTTTATCAGATGTGATTTTTTTGTCCATGGGCCATTCAAGTGAGTAAAGGCCTTTCTTGTGGTATTTTATGTCTCCTTATCACAGTGTTTCTGGCTGGCCCTGATAGAGCTCATTAGCTCTCGTAACATTTGTCTGACTTTTTTAAACAGGTGGTAACAGAGGCTTAGTAAATGTAACCCCTTACATTTAATTACAGTGTATAATTAGTATTTCCATTATTAAATTCACAGGTAGTAATGTAATTACTAATTGGCAAATGTTATTAGCAAATAAAAAGCTAAGCTGATTCTCTCTCTCTTTTTTTTCTCTTTTCCTCATCCGCCATCCCTCTGTTCCAGGCGAAACTGGAGCTGATTCGTCAGACAGACACTCTGGACCAGGTGAGAGACATCTTGAAGGAAGGACTTCCTGAAAAAGGTGGCTGTCCTACTGATGCCACGTGAGCCAATCAGAGCAGCAGAACCAAAGAGCCAGGAGAGACAGGAAGTATTCCAAGAGTGACCAATAAGAGTGAGGCTGGACTGGAAGTGCAACAGTTACCACAGGGAACAACCAAACCACTACCATGTCATTGCCACTGCTTTTATTTCGACTTGGAGTATGTCATGTACAAAAAGGCAGCATTAATTGAGATGAGCGTAAAAGACTGAAACAAACCGTACAAATGCTGTGCTATATTGCAATCATTTTTTGGGGGGCCTTTCTAAAAAGGATGCACACTCAGAACATAACTTGATACATGTGGTGGGGATGTTTTGCTTGTAGTGTTACTTACACTTTTACAAGTTTACAAAACATTTCAACAATTACAAAAGTAATTCCAAGTTTGCAAATCTTTTTTACAAGAGTGCAACATTTTTTACAAATAAAAAACGTATGTCGCTGTTTCACCTTCATTAATGCACACACAAATATTAAGTATTTTTAGAAATGACACACGATATATTTACAGCCAGGCATCTATTTGTACAAATCATAGCACATTTATCTAAATGCCAACTTACAAGTCATGAGTAAAGAATTTTGTTTTTGTAGATAGCAAAACACATTTGTAAATTGTGGGACATTTGTGGATCGTAGCACATGCATTTACGAATAATTTTGAGACATATCTCTCTCCATACTCTTGTGCATTTTTTTGTGGGATACGGACATGCTTGATGTTATCCAAACTTTATCTGTATTTGCCTTTGGGTATGTCATGTCTGTCAGGAAGTACATTTCGGCAGCGCAAGCATCACAAAACAGAACAATAGTAACCAGAGTTTAGCAAACTCCATTTTTATCAGTGGAATGGAGCCCAATAGGGCTTTAGCCCTGAGCAGACCCCCAGAGTCGCCTGATGTTTTTTCCAGGAGGACGAATGGTGGGATTGCTCTCCTAATATCCCGTCTAATTGGCTGACACCGAGAGTGTGCATTCATATTTCTCAGGCTGAGCTGCACGAGTGCAGCTGGGATAAACCAATAGGAGCACAGCTCCCCCTATGGGGCACAACTCCACTCAGTACTGGAGTTACAAAACTCTGGTAACCACTGTTCAAAGTCCTATTGAAAGATTGGAATAACTGGCAGCCACAGTAGTGCCTACTCATTGCCTTACCTTTATTAGGTAAAAGTGATTGTTAATCTACATCCTAAAAATGTATAGAGGAGAAAACGGTAAATTAGAAAGTAATAAATAAATGAACAATAGAGCAATGTTCTTGATGGGATGAAACTTCTGCTTACTGTATTCTTGTTTTTACCCTTTCAAATTAAAACATCAATGGCCTTTTTTATGTATTTTATTCTGTAAGCCACTTGTGCAATTGCTATGAAGCTGTTGCACCCATAGCTATATATATTCACCTTTAAGATGGGATATTGATTGTTTTTTTTGTGAAGATGATGTCAGCCTATTTGGTATTCTCAAGATTGTCTGATTACAAGGGTGTTTTATTATATTGGCTAGGTGCTGGGAAGTGTTAGATTATATTCAGTTGTGCTGCACTATCAGACTGAGATGTTTTTAAAATAGCTATTTCTGTCGGCCGAACTGGCGTGGGCGAAAAGACTTGCGGTTGTTTTGAAAAAAAGCGCACGCGACGGAGGAGACGCGTACAGAGAGAAGGGTGCATACACAAAATACTTTCCCTTTAAACAGGGGACACCGCGGCGGGGGATAGATAGAGGGGGAGAGAAGAGATAAAAAAAAGAAAGGAAGAAAGACTGCGAGGGTGGGAGGGAGAGAGAAATAGAAAAAAAGGAAAGATGTCATCCTCTCGATTGAAAAGCCGAGGCGGAGCTTTGGATTGCGGCCGATCAGGCACTCTCTAGCTCGGGACAAGATTTTACGCAACACCGAGGCTTTGGAATCCAACATTCGATTCGGCCTTTCGGAGCTATCGAAATAAATTACTCTTTCTCCACGCATTTACAATCAACTGCTGACTTATCATTATTACTTTTAATGTATTTTCGTCTGTGTAATAGCCTATTTTTGCATGATTTTGGCAATAGTTTTTTTCTTAGCCTATTACATACAATTGCATTATAAAGGCATCATTAAAAGCATGCATCAACCATTTTGTCGCATTTTAGTTCTCGATAGTGTCACGTTGCAGCCTCTCATCTCACACCATATAACATTTTAGTGCAAGATAATATATGATTGTCGAATAACTGAGTATATCCAAAATTATAATTAATCTTCAATAACAATTTGTACCACTAAGAATGCACCACGATTTAAACTTTCACACAAAAACATTCACCTTTGAAACGGCAGAGAGGAACTACAGGTAGACTACAGACATTACAGCAGGTGGTGGCTGGTCCCAATCTACATTTTTTTACGGAATCTCAGGCAGATAAATATTTGTACTGTTTTGACTCCTGGGCTGAAAGTGTCTGTCCGTCATCATTCAAACTTCAAAATGGATTCTTCTTGGAGTAATTTTTTGTTTCAGGTACGTTTGTGTTTATGTACTGTATGTGAGAAGGGAGTGTGTGTGTTAATGTATGTGTTTGTGTGTGTCAAAG
The DNA here is from genome assembly GCA_016801175.1 of Esox masquinongy. Taxonomy (NCBI): domain Eukaryota; kingdom Metazoa; phylum Chordata; class Actinopteri; order Esociformes; family Esocidae; genus Esox; species Esox masquinongy. Next base: position 26,928 of record JACXGI010005965.1, on the reverse strand, counting down.
AACGAAACCAGTTATGCTGTCTCAGTGTATTGAATTCAGAAGTGAATGGACTTATTTGTGTTGCAATAAATAACGTGAGTCTTATGCTGAGTTTGTTGTGGTGCTGCTTATGAGAGGGAGAGCAAGTGTAATTCAGGAAAGATCTCAGTTGCATGTTCCTTGCATCTACTCACCACTTTCCCTGTCTCCTCAACCCCATTGGAAGAGAAGGTCAAAAGGGAGGTTCTTTCTCGTCCAATGGGTTTTGAGGGGGATGAGAGAGGATGTGAGGAGTATGGAGTTTGGATCTTCCCTGTGTGGGTAGGGAAAGGGGTCGAAAGTTGGGACAATGTGTATTTCAAGCGCTTAGCAGCTATTTCTTGCTGTTGTTTCCCCAGGCCGCGCCCTCACAAAGCCAGTCTGAAACAGGCATCCAATCAGAACTTCTTCCAGACATGACCAGCGCCTCCCAGAGCCCCCACACAGAGCACATAGCCTCGCCCCCATCCACAGTGGACACAGCTGCCTTGAGTGAAGAGCCTTTACCTGGTGAGCATGCATCTGAAAAACATCCCTACGTAGTGTACTTCTCCTGATGACCAGCACCCTACATACTTCTGGTTAAAAGCTGCGCCCTGTGTCTGGAATTGGCCATTTGACATGTGGACAGGATCACACCCAATTTACTCTGTTGGACTTCAAACTACACGATTGATACAAATATAATAATAAAAATAACATGGTACATTTAAGTCATTTAGCTTATCCAGAATTACTTGCAGTTGGTACATTCATCTTAAGATAGCTGGGTGGGACTAACACACAACGCAGTCCTATTAAGTACACTTTTTTCAATGAAGTATCAGTTTCAATGCTAGTTGGAAGAAAAAGTGAAGACTAATGAAGGTTTATATAGTTATTTAATTATTTTAGATACTTCTTTAAAGACAGGGTTTCAGACATTTTCAGCAACATGGGCAGAGACTCTGCTGTCCTAGCTTCAAGGGTAACTGGTGCTGCTATAGTGCCGGGCTGGTGAAGAGCTTTCACTGGGCTGAGCTGGAGCTTCCCAGACGTAGGTCTTTGGGACTAAGAGGTGGTGGCAGAAACAAAGACTTCAGGTCGGACTGTAGTGTATGAGCTTTTCCTAAAGGCAGTGAGGGCCACTTCCCCTTGCTGCCAGGTACCATGGTCTTGTTGTGGACGCAAGGTTAATTGAATCGCAATTATAAACTGGGTGCTTCGAATCCTGAATGATGACTAACTGATAGCCAAGGTATATGAGACTATATACTATGGCTATGACATGACACAAACTTCTTACTGCTCGAATTGTGTTAGTAACAGGTTCATAAGAGGAATAAGGCATCTCGGGTTTGTGCAATATTGCCAATGTAATGTTCAGGCACCCAAAACCATGTATGTGGGCATATACCATACATATACTATACATTGCCAAGTATTTTCTTATTGATTTAATAAACTCCTGGCTGGGTTGGGGTGATGGGCAGAGAATGCTTTTTTATCTAGACTGTCACAGCTGCTCCAGACTCAGCGGAAGCACCTCAAAATCCTCTTTTTAAATATCAAAGCAGAAAACATAAACCTTAACCAAAGATCTCCTAAGCCCCACAATGAACTGTGAGATTTCTCACCAACAAGTTAAAAGGCTTACCCCAGGAAACAATGGACTTTTAATTGGCCCTGTGTCTGTTGCATATGTTTGTGATAGGCTGAGAAGGAGGGAGGGGAAAAGAGAGAGGTAGGTACTGAATAATGGGAGAGTTACGGTGCAAGACAGAAACACATTTAAAAGTGACTTAGAGAATCATCTACACGTGTGATGGCAAGCGCAGTGGAGCACAGCTGCGTAATGATTTCTCCACAGTATGTGGTCATTTGGCAGACGTCATTCAGCAGACGCTTTCATCCTGTGAACCAAAGATAAAAGGCTCCAATAGGCTTGCACATTCAATGTACGTGGGGCAAGTTATTGGGGTCATTTCCAGTCAATATAGGAAACATTTGTGGCCTAAGCCACTGCCTCAAGTGCACATGTACTGCTTCAGCAAGAATTCAAATCCGTCTTACTGCTATATACTATTTCAGCAAAAACATTTTCTCTACTTTTCTCTCTGACAATTAAAGCATACAAATGGCCGAAAAAGATGCCTTTAAAAATATATTCATTATCTTTAATGCCAATTCCAATCCACTTCCGCTCCTTTGCTTTAATACAATTTACAATTGGAATTTGTTCTACTTTTTTCCCCCAAGACTTTTATTTAGAGTGGTAGTCATAGGAAGATAGATGAAGAGGGGACATGATGGTGAAGGGTAGAGACGTGCACCCTGATCCCCGGCAGGGATCCGAGCATGCGCGTGGTTCCTGGAGTGATCCCCATGGACTGTGGCTCTGAATGGAATTTGGTTTACTGCCTAAATTCACTGGCATTGAAATTTTATTTCCTGATGTGGGGACTGATTTTAGGATCCAACCTGTAAATGTTACCCGGAGGTTTACTTCCAGGATTTAGATTCTGTCACGCAAGTTTTTCCCCCTCTTTCTATCTTTCTTTTCCCTCCCTTTTCCAGTCAAGGCCGTCTCCAAGCCTGGCCGACCCACACACATCTGCACCACATGCAACAAGCAGTTCAAGAACAACTACAACCTCCGGCGCCATCAGTCAGTTCACACTGGCATCAAAATGAAGGACAGGGCTGCCAGAGAGAGGGAGGAATTGGGCAAGGGAGGAGTAATTGGAGGAGGAAGGCAAACAATCCCTCTCTCCCTGCTCCACCTTCCTCTGCCCCCTCACCCTGTTCCTCCAACCGAATCTCTCCCCCGACCCTCACCCCTCGGAAACCTGGAGGGCCAACCTGTCACTGTGTCCATAGCCCCAGCGACCATAACCGCTGCCGCACCGCAGGTCCTTCAGGCTGCAGTTGTGGTGGCCGGCACGATGGTACAGGTTGGTTGCTTGTTTGGTCAAAATCATTTTTTGAGAATCACTATCCTGTTCTGGCCTTTTCCTCAATTTCTCTTGCGCACACAAACACACATAAATGCTTGGCGTGAGTCAAGTGAGTGAAGTCAATTAGAACAAGTTGGACAACTTTATTGTCAGCTGCCAAATCTCCCTTTCAGAATCAGAATAGCCTTTATTTTCCAAGTACATTTACAAATACCCAGAATTTAACTTGATGTTCTTCTATTCTGACTTAGAACCAGAACCCACAGCCTCAGCCCAACCCCAGCCCGAGTCCCAACCAGGTGAGAAAGAACCATGCATGCGAGGCCTGCGGGAAGGCCTTCCGTGACGTCTACCACTTAAACCGCCACCGGCTCTCCCACTCAGACGAGAAGCCCTACCACTGCCCAATCTGCCAGCAGCGCTTTAAAAGGAAAGACCGCATGAGCTACCATGTACGCTCACACCAAGGAGGTGTGGAGAAACCGTACGTCTGCCCCCACTGCGCGAAGGGGTTCTCCCGGTAAGAACAGGGGTTGACTGGTTGGTGTATAAACATACACATTTGTTGAGTGGGTATAAGTAATCATTTTGGGGGTTGCTTTGTGTATCGTGCACATATGAATTTCTGAATTTGGTTGACCTCTGGTTGTGGTTTAAAGGTAGCACTATGAATGTGACGTGTGTTACAGAATGTGGATTTAACCGAAACATGATCATATAAATGTTTTTTTCTGTCTGTTCCAGACCAGACCACCTGAACAGTCACGTCAGACAGGTGCACTCCACTGAGAGACCCTTCAAGTGCCCGGTATTATCCTCACTCTTCACCTTTTTATCTTCTTTTTTGTCTCTTGCTGTCTCTCTCTCTTTTGTTCTCTCTCTTTTGTTGTCCAACCTTCTTTCCTTTCTCAAGTCCCTTGCTTTTTTGTATACATTTTGTGAATTAACCTTTCTAGCATCTAAAGGAAAATTGTCAAGATGCCCATGGTTTTCTGTGTGTTTCTATGTGCCACCAAGGAAGCCTAAATGTGTCTGTGTGTACCATAGACCTGCACGTCTGCATTTGCCACGAGGGACCGCCTCCGCGCCCACCTGATTCGCCATGAGGAGAAGGTGCCATGTCATATCTGTGGCAAGCTCCTTTCTGCTGCCTACATCACCGATCACATGAGGGTCCACAACCAATCACAGCACCACTCTTGCCACCTGTGCAACCGCAGTAAGTGGGATTCTGTGTCCGGTTTGGCGTGTGTAAAAGGAGAGGTGAATGCCTGGGTAATGGCTGATCTCATGTTTCTCTCTCTTATATATTGTCTATTTTTCTTATTTAATTTATATTTTAGTCAATTAGCAGAGGCTATTATCCAGAGCCATTTAGCGGAACAATTAGGGTTAAGTGTCTTGCTCAAGGGCACAGGACAGAACTTGTCAGCTCAAGGATTGAAACTGACAACATTTCGGTCATTTGCCCAATGCTCTAACCACTCATTACTAAATATTTTATTTTCTTCCCTGTCTTTCTCCTTTCCCTCATTCTTTCTCTTTACCCAACTTTTTTTTCTCCCGTTGTCTCCAGGCTTTACCACCCTAACCTACCTACGCGTCCATGCCCAGAAACACCATGGCCAGGAATGGAAGGAGAGCGGCGGGACTCGGGGCCTTTTTGGTGGCGCCGGGGCTGGCGGCGTCCTGCTGTGCCAGCTGTGCGGTATCCAGTGCAAGACACCAACCCAGCTCCAGGGCCACATGGGCACACATGCCACCTCCCAGGGCCAGGGCGCTCCCAGCCCCAGCTCCAGCAGCAGCCCAGCTGGGACAGGCACCGTGGCCGTGTCTCTGTCCAGTAGCTCCACGGTGGGATTGCTGGTCACTGACTGCTCCAGCATCAACCCCCAACCTCCCAGCTAGCAGCCGGGAAGGGGGAGGGGGAGAAGGGCGACTGTTGAGACTGCACAGTCCGGACAGGTGAGAGAGGAGATCTGGGGTGAAGTTTTGCCCTGGTACGGTTCTAAGATCAACTTCCCTAATCCCAACCTTAACCATTAATTAGGGAAAATGTAAATATGACCCAGAATCTATTCCTATGGGCAACTTCACCATACTTCAGTGAATGTGTGTCAGTGCCTGTTTCTTGGTTGTGATTGTTGCTTTAACATATTGCTGTTGTTCACTCAACAGAGTCACTTTATCATCTGCCAATGGTGGACACAGACGGAGAGATGAACATGAAATCTGCCTGTTTTTTGGGGGGATAAAATCCTACAGAGCAAAAGAGAATGTTTTCAGGTGCGGTTTGGCACTTTTACATTCACAGAGAACACAGAGTCTCATAACCTCATCTGGTAACTTAGAAAGTCATTGCTATTTCTTGAAAATATTGACTCTACATATGATCATGCAGTATAAGCTGTGGTCCTAGATTTGCTTTTATGCTTATTTTAATATTAACTGTATGCGAGAATGGACTGTTGCCTTTTTAACAGAAACCTGTCATTGCCATGTAACTTTACCATGTGATTAATGGATAGATATATGGGTATTTATCTGTATATTTGGACACAGGATGCTTGTCTTTCTTTATTTCCTAATACATTTGTTGTTATTAATCTGGATGCTCAGATTTTTTATTCTCCCAAAGTTATTGATCTGAAAAGTATTTGTACTTTTGTGATATGTTTTTGTGAGACTGTGCATTTGACTGTTCATCTGTTCTGTTAGTGTGAAACTCGCCTAATGTCACTGTATTAAAGCGGTAGTATTTAGGCTTTGACCTCACTGTATGTGCATTTTATATGTTAGCTATAACCTACAAAAGGTAAAACTGTACACTATCAATCTATAAAAAGTAGCTAGTATTTCTCTGATTATGAATGGAGACCCCCCCCATCGTTACAAAAAAACCTCTGAAGTAGGTGTACTAATTAATTATATAACTTGAAAAGATATGCTGTGAGCCGTTGATCTTTTGATCTCTCCAATGGTATTGTTTACACCAGTAGTCCAACCCTCCCCCACCTTTTCTCCTCTTTGGCTTTGCCAGTTATCTATCCATCCATCCGTCAATTTCTCCTACTCACAATATCCCACTATTTCGAACAGCTGATTTCCAATAAAGAAGGGGGATTCAGAAGACATATTCGGCAGAAGAGAAAAAGAAGAACGATGGAATATGTCACATAGCATTTTGTTTTATTTGTCTGGCACTTTTCATTTTAGATATGGCTAGGTTGTTAGCAACTTACTAGCTAGCGTAGCTAACGGTAGCTGGCAACCCCGGCTTACGTTATGCAGCTAGCAGTGCAAAATTGACTGTTGTTGTTTCTTTTCTTCGGTGCAGGGCTTTCTCGTTCTTCTCGCCTTGTGTTTGTGTTATTTTGTAAAACATTTCGTGAAACCTTTTTGCATACTAAAATTGTGTTTTCCTACAAACCAATATATAGGTCACGAAAGCATGCTAACGTTAGCTAAGTACTCGGCTAGCTATTAGTCATGGAACAGCTGGTTAGCATCCGGACTAAGTACCTAGCTTATGTTATACAAATCTCAATTTCATGATTGACCAACATTACGAGCTTTAAGAACTAAAGTGCGCACAAGCGTTTGCAACGTATTTACCTCTGCAAAATTAAAACGATGCCGCTATATTATAACTAATTGAATATATGCAAACACCCGTGTGTGCACTTTTGCGTTTACCTTGGTAGTTGAAAGCTAGCATCAACCGGACAAAGGTAGCCGAGCAGATAGCTAGCTATGCCGGGCAATAAACTGATTTAACGTGACCTGATAGCCCGAAATTGCACATGAATGCATTGCTAGCTTAGTGGAGATTCCGTAAATGTAGGCCAGTAAATCCTACAAAAAGTACAAATGTATTCAACGGCGACAGGCTAGGTAGCTACATTTGAACATTGTTTTCCCACGCCAGCCCTCTATTGATTATGTGTCTAGCCAATTATCTAGGTGCCGTTTGCTTTTGTGCGTCTAGTTCAGGAATTTCTGTCCGCTTGCTGATTATGACCGAGATCGTTTTTGAACTCTTTGCTCATTGTTCTTTTGGTTTCCGTTCGTGTCCTAACTACCTACCTCACTAATGTCAATGCGTGTGATTTCACGGCAGGAGTCCACGAGCTCGCTAAACAACGCTGCTCCTGTTATAATATCTGCTAGCCATTATCGTACATTGTTTACATTCTCCGTTTCATGTTCTACATGCGAGGAAGCTGCCCACAATCATGTCTGCATAGGACATCTATTGAAGTCAAGCCGTCGGATCATGTATATTTAATACATGCAACGCTCAAACCTAGTATTACACGTAGCTCCCAAACTAACTCCTCTGATAGGGTTTTGAAATAGAATGGCATTCCATGGTACCGGCCGGCAGCAGACGGTATGTGGCAACCTATTCCCCGGATCTGAGTTAGGCCATAACAAGTATTTTTGTGTCAACACTTCTACTGGAGCAACTTCCACGGGCCTCAGCGCAACACCAAGTCTAACTGGACCCATTGCCCCAGCTGGGACGCCTAGACACCCAACATCTCTTGGGGGAAGCAGTGGTGGTGGGGCAGCTGTGCCACAACCTCGTAGTAACCCAGCCAGTGAAGTGCCAAGCCCTGCTGAGATGGAACCAGATCGTCCTATCGGCTATGGTGCCTTCGGCGTGGTTTGGTACGTTGTGCCTTTTCCAATAAGTCTGTAGATAACAATATTGATTCTTATAGGAGCTTTTGCAACCTGTCTCTGACATCTGCACCATTGATGTTCGGCGCTGACCCTTTTCTTTCTTGACCCTGCAGGTCGGTGACAGACCCTCGGGATGGGCGGAAGGTGGCCCTGAAAAAGATGCCCAATGTCTTCCAGAACTTGGTCTCTTGTAAGAGGGTCTTTAGAGAGCTGAGGATGCTCTGTTTCTTCAAACATGACAACGTAAGACCTAGCATTACATCTATAGCCAGGAGTGGAAAACATTGACTAAATTGAAAATCAGGCAATACCAGTGCATCTATAAACAGCTCTCCTCAAGCTCTGCTCAACTCACTGAAGTCGCATCCTAAATTGTAAGTTATTCCATATACTCTAGTTATAAAAGTTGTATTTTTCCAGGTGTTGTCGGCACTGGACATTCTGCAGCCTCCACAGATCGACTGCTTTGAGGAGATGTATCCTTACCATGTTTATTCACATAGGAACATACACCCGTACACTTTGGCGCACCCACAACTGGCAAGTGTTAACAATTTTTCACTCTGTGCCTGTTCAACATATCGTATCCTCCTCTAAAGGTCGACTCAGCTAAACTTCATTGCAACTTGCAGAACTGCAGATATTGTCATGTGCAAGCTACGAGGATTCTCTCAGTCACACACAGTACCCGTGGATGTGCACAGGTTTGCTTACTGCTGCCAAGGAACTTAAATTTTAGACTAACCTGTGTTAATGTTGCTGATCTTCATTGTTGCAGGAATTGACCTACTGTCCTGTTCTGGCTGCTTTGCAAGTTTATGTCGTTTGGCTAAGACCACCTTGAATGAGTCCACAATTAAATCAAGACAAATGTCAAACAGATAGCTAGAGATAACTACATTTTATTCATAAATGGTCATCCTGTTCCTGCAATTGTTAATCCTTAAAGAACACAGTCATAGTATTTTGTAGCTTGAACTATAATGAAGTTAGTGCCACTTGCGTTTTCTACAACTGCGTATATCGGCTCACAGAACTGCAGTTCTATGAAGCAAGAATTTCTTTCCCAAAGAGTATCTCCTTTGACTTCTTTCTTTCCCGAAATTAGGCAACCCCACTTTTTTGTTTACTAAACCATGTCCACCCATGTCCTATAGGCCAAGGCTGCCCAATCTCATTCCTGGAGGGCTGAAACACTCCTCTCCTCTTTGTCAGCAAGTAATGCAGATCTGGGACACAAGTTGAAACAAAAAACAGAAGTGTTTCTACCCCCAGGAATGAGAATGTGCAACCCTGCTATAGACTGTTGTTTCCTTGACTCCGGACTGTGTCCGACTATAGCTACGTGATCACTGAGCTGATGCAGAGCGACCTCCACAAGGTCATCGTGTCTCCCCAACCACTCACCACTGACCACATCAAGGTGTTCCTTTATCAGATCCTCAGAGGTGAGTGGGACAGAAAGGGGGTACTTCTTATGACTCATAACATATGGCTGTCTTACCACATTATTATAAAGAGGGAATCAGCAGTTAAAACAACTTGTTCTCCCTGCCGCTGTTGCTGTAAAAAGGTTGGTGTGGAGATATTTAACCACTCTGAAATTCATAGAGCGACTTATGGATGCCAGATCACCCCTGATATCCAATGAAGAGTCTGAACCAGGTTTAAGCCTTTAGTTTGCTTGCATTTACTTTGTTAAAAAGGGTAAAGTAATAGAAACAGATATTTTGGGTTCACTGCTCATAAGGCATTTATTACTATATTCTTCAAGTATTAATGAGAAAATCTAATTTGTAGGTCAACTAATAGACGCAGCATATTGACTCCCGATTTCCCCTTTAAGATAAATGGACCAAGTTTGTCACTTTAGATGAGTGCGTCTGTTAAATGTCTAAAATGTAAATGTGTGTTTTGAATGAATGAATATACAAACAGGTGAGAGGAGGTAAGGCAAAGTTGAAGGTTTGTTGGGGCCTGAGGAAGAGGCTATCTTCAAAGTGGGAGAATAAATAATGATTGTGCATATATCGAGCAGGGTGAGAAGTCTGTTCCATCTTTGAGCTAGACTGTTAACCCTATTGCTTTTTGTAGTGTGACATTCACCAGCACTTTCTCCAATTTAGAGGGGTTGATCCAAACAAGTTTTACTTTGTTTGGACTTTGTTCTATTGGCGACTAAATAAATGAAAATCTTGGTCTCTAGCTGACCATCTCTGCTGTCCCAATTTTACTTCGTACTTTATTACTGAGACTTGAGTAATGAGTAACAGTATTTTCACCAAAAACTGAAAAGGGAGAGATGCGAAGTTGAAGGGTCGAAAGAGGGTGGTTGGTGGCCATGATTGGTTCAGTGATCTAAGCCTCTGCCTCTGTTACACGTACTGCTGCTGTGTGAGTTCAAATCCATCTCACAGCAAAAATCCCTCTCCTCTGGCCTTCCATACCTTCCTGTCAAATAAAGTATAAAAATGCATAAAGAAAAGATGGTGGTTGGTGTCGAAGCTTAAAATCAAGTTTTAATGTTAACTTTTAAGCCCCAGAACAACCAATTATTATATAATGTTCATATTTCTTTTGTAAGTTTGCCACCTTAGTCTTTGTGGGTTTGCAGATTTAAAGGAGCCAGCTTCTCTCATATGAAGGCACCATATTGAACGATTCAACGTCATTGACTGTCAACGCCAAAGGGGAACTGGCCAGGGGCTGTCTTTTTTTTATTATTGTATTAATGGTTATTGTCCTATCAGGGCTGAAGTACCTGCATTCTGCTGGAATCCTGCACAGGGACATCAAACCTGGAAACCTGCTTGTTAACAGCAACTGCTTGCTGAAGGTAAGTGTCTCTGTGTGTACAGGTTTTGCTTATGCAAAAAGGCATGGAGGCGTGTGGTATATGGCCAATATACCACTGCTAAGAACTGTTGTTAACGTCACTGGATACATCATTCAGTCGTGGGATATTGGCAACCACAAACCCCTGAGGGATAGAATAATAGGATTTGTTTATGTGTATGTTTGCACGTAGGTTTTGGTGTGAGTGTTCATGAGCTGTCAGTGAGTAATGCTCTCCGAAATACCTCCTCAAAAGACATGACAAGAAAGCATCATTCTGACAAAGACAGGCGCTTAGTAGACATCTACAGTTAGCTCTGGAAATATTGGACACTGATAATTTTGGTTCTGTATGCCACTATAATGGATTTGAAATGAAACAACCGAGGTGCAATTGAAGTGCAGGCTTTCAGCTTTAATTCAAGGGGTTGAACAAATATATTGTATGAAATGTTTAGGAATTGCAAGCATTTTCATACACAGTCCCCTTATTTTAGGGGCTCAAATGTAATTGGACAAATTAACACAATTATAAATAAAATGTACGTTTTTAATACTTTGTCGAGAATCCTTTGCTGGCAATGACTGCCTGAAGTCTGGAACGCATGGACATCACTAAACGCTGGGTTTGGTCCTTTGTGATGCTTTGCCAGGCCTTTACTGCATCTGTCTTCAGTTGTTTGTTTGTGGGTCTTTCTGCTTTAAGTTTTGTCTTCAGCAAGTGAAATGCGAGCTTGATTGGGTTGAGATCAGGTGACTCAGCCATTGCAGAATATTCTACTTCTTTGCCTTAAAAAACTCTTGGGTTGCTTTCGCTGTATGTTTTGGGTCATTGTCCATCTGTAAAGTAAAGTGCTGTCCAATCAACTTCGCTGAATTTGTCTGAATCTGAGCAGAAAATATATTGGTATGCATTTCAGAATTCATCCGGCTGCTTCTGTCTTGTCACATCGTCAATAGACACTAGTGACCCGGTGCCATTGAAAGCCATGCATGGCCATGCCATCACACTGCCTCCACCGTGTTTTACAGATGATGTGGTATATGCTTTTAATCATGAGCCATTCCAAGCCTTCTGTCCAAAGAATGCTGTTCCAGAACTGGGCTGGCTTTTTTAGATGTTTTTTGGCAAAGTCTAATCTGGCTTTTCTATTCTTGAGGCTTATGAATGATTTGCACCTTGTGGTGAACCCTCTGTATTTACTCTCGTGAAGTCTTCTCTTTATGGTAGACTTGGATAATGATATGCTTACCTCCTGGAGAGTGTCCTTCACTTGGCTGGATGTTGTGAAGGGGTTTTTCTTTACCATGGAAAGGATCCTACGATCATCCACCACTGTTGTCTTCCGTGGACGTCCACGCCTTTTTGTGTTGCAGAACTCACCAACATCTTTTTTTTCTCAGAATGTACCAAACTGTTGATTTGGCCACTCCTAATGTCCCTGCTATCTCTCTGATGTATTGTTTTGTGCAGCCTAAGGATGGCCTGTTTCACTTGCATTGAGAGCTCCTTTGACCGGAAGTTGTGGGTTCACTGCAACCGCTTCCAAATGCAAATGCCACACCTGGAATAAACTCCAGTCCTTTTACCTGCTTCATTGATGAAGTAACAAAGGAATAGCCCACACCTGTCCATGAAACAGCTTTTGAGTCAATTGTCCAATTACTTTGGTCCCTTGAAAAAGAGGGGGCTACATATTAAAGAGCTGTGATTCCTAAATCCTTCCTCCAATTTGGACGTGAATACCCTCAAATTACAGCTGAGAGACTGCAATTTCAGCCTATATTTATTATTTAACTGTAACCTGAATATATTTTGGTATATAACAAAACTTGTGTCAGTGTCCAATTATTTCCGGACCTAACTGTATATAGGCAGAAGAATATCCACATTATTATTTCCTTAAATCGGCGTTTTAACACCATTTAAACATAAGTGTACTAGTTAGAATGTTAGCTATGATACATTTGTGTCATAAAAACAAGATCTGCTTAACACAGTATTGAACGAGCGAAGTGGTCTGTTCATAAAATACAGAGCTGTATTTGGTCTGTTCATAAAATACCACATGTTCCAGAATTCAAAGCGAAAGAAGATACCGCCTCTCAAACAAAATGGCGATCGGAATATACAATGGTTTTGCATAAAATGGTTTTTAAAAGACGGAAAATGCACTTTAAACAATAGTTATTTTTGAAACACTCATCATAGTCATGCACATGTGGTGTACGGTGCCTGTCTGTAGTAATTACAAGCCAACACAGAAAAATGGTCTAGCACCTTTTGTATACTTAGTACCAGTAATGCAGCCTTAAGTAAATACGACAGATTTTACTGGTAAGCACCACGTTTGCGTTTACCTCGCTTACAGTTGTGCTCATAAGCTTGCATACCCTGGCAGAAATTGACATTTTGGCATTGATTTTGAAAATATGACTGATCATGCAATTTTTTTAAATTTTATTTAAAGATAGTGATCATATGGCGCCATTTATTATCACATAGTTATTTGGCTCCTTTTTAAATCATAATGATAACAAAAATCACCCAAATGGCCCTGATCAAAACTTTACATACCCTTGAATGTTTGGCCTTGTTACAGACACACAAGTTGATACACACAGGTAAAAATGGCAATTAATGGTGAATTTCCCACACCTGTGGCTTTTAAATTGCAATTAGTGTCTGTGTATAAATACTCAATGAGTTTGTTAGCTCTCACGTGGATGCACTGAGCAGGCTAGATACTGAGCCATGGGGAGCAGAAAAGAACTGTCAAAAGGCCTGTGTAACAAGGTAATGGAACTTTATAAAGATGGAAATGATTATAAAAAGATATCCAAAGCCTTGCAAATGCCAGTCAGTACTGTTCAATCACTTATTAAGAAGTGGAAAATTCAGGGATCTCTTGATACCAAGCCAAGGTTTGGTAGACCAAGAAAGATTTCAGCCAAAACTGCCAGAAGAGTTGTTTCGGGATACAAAAAAACCCCCACAGGTAACCTCAGGAGAAACACAGACTGCTCTGGAAAAAGATGGTGTGGTTGTTTCAAGGAGCACAATACGATGATACTTGAACAAAAATGAGCTGCATGGTCGTGTTGCCAGAAAGAAGCCTTTACTATGCCAATGTCACAAAAAAGCCTGGTTACAATATGCCCGACAACACCATAACATGCCTCACAGCTTCTGGCACACTGTAATTTGGAGTGACGAGACCAAAATAGAACTTTATGGTCACAACCATAAGCGCCACTCAAATGGGAGACCTGGGTTCGAATCCAGTGAGGGCAACAACGTTTATCACTTTTAATTGCGGGCCAGATGAACTAGGCTTGCCTGGTTCCTTTTCTGGCTGTTGATAATATACTTTTGACAAGTTAATTTTAAGAAATCATGTTTTTTCAACTTTCCACTAAAGGTTTTTCTACGAAGGATACCACCATTTTTGCAACTCTGTATCATGCTGTAATTACATTGTACTCAAAACCTAGTTCATTATCGCGCAACTAAAACCCACTTCTTACTTCCTTTCACAGATCTGTGATTTCGGGCTTGCTCGCGTGGAGGAACCGGACCCGTCACGTCACATGACCCAGGAGGTGGTGACTCAGTACTACCGGGCTCCTGAGGTGCTGATGGGCAGCCGGCATTATGGCTCGGCCATAGACGTTTGGTCTGTGGGCTGCATCTTCGCCGAGCTGCTTGGCCGACGAATCCTGTTCCAGGCCCAGAGCCCAATACAGCAGGTAGAGGAAGACTCTCAGGGTGGGGGAATAGGATACCTTTTGCAACAGACTGAGGGAGATAAAGCCATGAGCTGTGATCTGTACGGCCTGCACGTTCCTATTGAGTTAAAGCCTGTGCTGCTTTCCCTTTAGGCATTTTTTGGGTGTCTCGTTTTTTTTGTTGTTCTAACATGGTCAACATTCTGTTCTTATCCATTTTCTTATTCACTCTCTCCTTCCTCCCTCTCTCCTGTCTTTCTCTCTCTTTTCTCTCCTCCCTCTCTCTCACCTCTGTCACTTTGCCCTCTCTCTATCCCCTGTCTCAGTTGGATCTGATCACTGATCTCCTGGGTACCCCTCCCCTCTCTGCCATGGCGTCTGCCTGCGAGGGGGCCAGAGCTCACATCCTGCGAGGACCTCACAAACCAGTAAGTCCCTCACAAGTCAACAGTTTCTTTCAATTTCAGCTAATTTTAGAAGTAATCAACTGCATTTACAATGGTAGCTTAATTCAGATATCTGAATTAATAAAATTCACTTATCACTGTTTCGACAAATCATGACAACCTTGGAGAAAGATGTGATGGTAAAACATGTAATGCATTTAGTTAAAAGTAGGCTGGACAACAGAATGCATAAAAATTCACCCACGCCTCTAAAATGGCCAAAGAACACTGGCTGAGCTGAAACACTAGCGCGAGCCCATAGCAAATGAGTTGAATCAAACCTTCATTGAGCCTCTTCTTACCTGAATGAAGCTTAAAATTCTATTTCCTCAAAATGGCACCAAAACAGGTGTCCTCTTTTATTTTATTACTTTAAGTTGATTTCATGTAGAAACTGAAAAATAACAGCTGATATAGGAAGTAAACTTCTGGTCCTTTACGTTAATTGCGCTTTAACTTGCGTTACGTGGAAGTATTTAAAAAAATGCAATTTCAGACTATTTTTAGTATAGCTTTTGATGACATGAAAGCCCACTGGACTGTCATATCTTATTAAAGAGCTGAGAATCTCCTGATTAAAATTATTTCCCACTTGAAAAAATTATAAAATATAAATTTTAAAATATTTGACTCTGAAAACCGGCATTCCTCTCCATAGGAAATCAATGGGCGGAGCTCAGAGTTCCAAAGAGGAAAACGTTTTCTTGGCTAGTGTGTGATGACATGAAAGCCCGCTGAACTGTCATATCTTATTTAAAAGGGGAGGTCCTCCCAGTGAAAATGGTGTCCAACATTAAAAAAATCTGAAAATATTTATTTTGAGAAATCTCTGAAGCCCCGCATTTCTCTCCTAGCCACAGGACACCAATGGGTGGAGTTTAGAGTACCATAGGGGAAAACATTTTGTGACTGTGTTATGGCAGTAAAGCCTGCTGGCCTGTCTTATTTAAAAGGGGAGGTCCTCCTGATTAAAACGGTGCCCTTTTTAGGAAAATCAGAAAATATTAATTTGAGAGTTCTGAAGTAGACAGCGTCGTCCACATGTATAGCATTTTTCCATTGGGAAACTGAGGCAGGATCAGTGTTCGGAAAGTAATGTGTGTTTCTGAAATTGTGAAGGCTAATGTTAGATGTTATGGGACATCTCTGACTAATTAGCAGTTTAGTAAGGATGTCTGTAAACTTAGTGACATTGTAGAAACAATTTCAGAATTAAGGTACTATATACTTCGAAAGATGGCAGCATAAGGACGACGAATGAAAATCAGATTTTTCCCTACCTTAGAGGAAATATTTACGCAGATGAGGATCAATTTGTTAAGCAAATTTCAGAACCTGTCATAATGTAATATGTTGGTGTTTTACAAATAGAGACCCTTGTGAGGCTGGGTAGCCATGCTAGCATATGGGATATTGAAATGCTTAGAAAGAAATAAGGGATCATACTAAGAACATTGCTGCGTAGCATTTTCGTTCCTTTCCACAAAACCTCCCCACTCCCATCGTCAAACAAATACTCCTGCCGGCATGCTCTTTTTCTGTACTTTTCAATATTAGTCTACCTAAGAGTTTTTCAGTGAAGAGTGCGTCATGCCAGCCCCCTCCCACCCCCTATTTACAATTCTTCCCACGGTTCAGAGGAAAGTCTATGCAAAACACAATATTGTTGATTTTGTTTAACTAGCCTGAAGCAGCCAACGGTGGTAGTAGTAGCTGATTTGTCATGCCAAAATCTTCATTGTTAACAACAAGCAGCCCTGCAGAGTGATTAATTTAAATACAATACTTTTCTGTAGATAAAAGATGTTTCAGAATTCTCGCTAATATTGCACCCTAATCGCCTCCCTAAAAGCAACATTAACAAAACCACCATCACAACAGGTGCATCACACCCAGTCTGTGTATATAATTGCTAATACTTCTTAATGTTTACAGCCATTAAATGTCGTTTTGCCGTGTAGCCTATTGAGCTCACTTGCTCCTCTTACTTGCCATTGGTGGGTAGTACACTTTGTCTGCTGGCCTGTGCTGGGCTTGTAATCTAAGGTAGCAACTGCTTCAGATCTGAAAATGAGCATCAACAGCTAAGCAATGACTTAGACCATACAGGTGGTTTTGTTAGTACATGAATGTGTGCATCATACACTCGATTTCAAAACTACAAACAAACACATGACAATGTAAATGACATGTAATCCATTAACCAAATAACAAAAAATTTTTAAAAATATTTTAAATGGTTTGCTAAAATGTTACCATTAAGGCTTAAATTAAATTCACGTAATTAGACATAACAATACATAAATCGGATTTAATAAGGTTTTACATTTTTTAACCATGAATTGATAAGGTTTTGCTTTTGATGGGTAGGTGCCAGAAAGCTTAACGTTGTTGGGTTTCATAAGTTGTAACCCAGGTGAACAATGGTAAGATTTAGTGGCCTGTTTGTTAAAAGAAATGTTGTAAGGCAAACCTACGGTCCATTGAAAGCTTATCGGCTAGTACGGTATTGGGACATAGAACAATTGGCTAGAATTAGAATGTTTGGAACGTGTTCTGAATCTGAAGAAGAGTTGGTGCCACAGCGCTCAATAGAATTGACAGGAAGAGCCAGGGTGAAAAAGAGACCCAAAATTAGGCCTGTTTTCTGGCAATTTCTTTTAAACCACAGCAAGCAGCTTGAATATAAGGAATATTATGAAACTGGCCTCTATGATGAACATAGCGATATAAGTTTGATCTGGAAAAAGCATTGTTACATTTTTTATCTGTCTAGACTCTAGCTTATTAAAAGACCAGTTTATGGATAAAAGATCAGAATTAGACTGCCTCGATTAACAGAGCTCCTGTGAGTTGTGCAAGGGTGCCACCACACTTGACCTTCAATAAAATATAATTTCGGTTCAAACATCAATGTTTTGACATCATCTAGTCTACACATCATCTAGTCTCCCACCATACTCATCTAAAACCCGTAGAATTACCACCATACTCATCTAAAACCCGTAGAATCACAATCACCTTTGTGACATACAGCAGCAGTTACAATTTCACTGTCTATCTCATGTTATAACTATCAATTCATGTTAAAGGCATTTTTAGCATGAGAAACGTTTGAAAAAAGAAACAAACAAACAAACAAACATAATAAACATAATAATAATAAATACCTGTAGTTATTTATTAGGCATATGGATAAATGACATCTTTCCCTTAAAAAACGTAGATCAACTTGTTAGAAAATTGTGGTTGAAAATTGGCGTTTTATAAAAGACATTAGTAAAGCCTCATTATCTAGCAGAAAGCAAATTGTTCTGTGGACATTTATGCCGGTTACTGATTATGGCAATATTATTTAAATGAATGCTTCGTTTTAAAACCTCTCAACACAGTTTATCGTAGTGTATTACGCTTTATTACAGATGATTTTTACTGTACACCACTGCTGTCTATATCAGAAAGTAGGTTGGCCTTCTTAGAAGTCACGTAGATTCATGCATTTCACACTTCTTGTTTTTAAAGCTCTCCGGCATTAATTACCACCATATATTACTTCTCTGCTGACATACAGAAATACAAACTATCACACATGGTCTCAGGGATGGTTAACTTTAAAGATCCCTTCAATCTTCACTGAGTTGGGTAGCGCAGCTTTTAGTTTTTTAACACCTAACATTAGGAAGAAATGAACTGGTGCCTCTGGGGGAATTCAAAAGAATGATGTAGGAATATTTCCATTTCATGTTATATTTTTTTTATTTCTTTTGGGGTGTGCTCCTCATACTTTCTACTGTTTACAACTGGTGTCAATGCAGGGCTCATCCGAAAAAGAAACCTTTGGTCTCAGCATGACCTCCCCTGCTAAAGGTTAAATAAAGTTTTTTAAAGTTATGCAAACTTAAGAATAAAATATATTCTTCATAAGTGAGCGTTACACACACATGTCAAAAGAAAACCTATTTAAAATGTTATTGTCTATGTATAGTTTTAACACTGTATCAATGTATTTCTCTCTACCTCTGCCCTATCAGCCATCGCTCTCTGTGCTCTACATGCTGTCTGACGGGGCGACCCACGAGGCAGTTCACCTGTTGTGTCGCATGCTGGTGTTTGATCCTGTGAGTACAAACGTACAGCCTTCAGAGAAGAATTACTCTGAAAGGATTCCTCTATTTACGTCCGGTTGCAGTTTAAACGATTACTGAAATATGACTCCCCCACCCCCCCTGTGTGCATGTGTACACGACTCAGGCCAAGCGGATTTCAGGCAGCGATGCCCTCTCGCATCCCTACCTGGATGAGGGCCGTCTGCGCTACCACACGTGCATGTGCCAGTGTTGCTACTCTGTGCCCAGTGGGCGTGTGTACACTCGAGACTTTGAGCCACCCGCCGACCGGAACTTCAGCCACAGCTATGACAACAGCCTGCTCTCCGTCTGGCAGGGCAAAGGTACAGTCATCCTGGCACTCTTCACCTCTCACTTTTCTATCACTTGTATTAGCACTGACTGTTATGGGCCAAAACTTATATCGCGATTTATTCAAGATTTTTCGGCAATACGATAATAATGACGGTATATTTGTATATCAATGTTGTCATTATTATCTTAAAATATACTTTACAAAACACAACCTTTTCTTTTATATATACTGTTATTATAGTTGTTTGTCTTTGTTTCGGGGAAACGGAAGGGCCCGTGTGTTCAGCTACACACCGAGTCATGCTTTCAGTGTACTCAACTGGATGATATTTCAGATGAAATAAAATGTTGGTGGTATCGCCAGTCTTCGTCTGTAGTACTTTTTGTCATATTTTGCACACAGATTTTTCCTGCTCTTGTCAGATTTAAGAAAAAAACCTAACAAGTTCTTAATAAATAAGTGGTAGGTCCCCACTTGTGACAAACTCTTAGTCTGTAGAAACTATGGATATGGCACGGTTAGTCGAATATTCAAATAACCGAAATTAAGTTAGTATTCAAGCACTTGTGTGTGCTAATTTTTGCCCCCAGCTGTTTTTTACATTAATGTATTTTTTTGGTTGAAATAAATACACCTGAACATAATTTTTCCAACTACTATTAAAATTCCAATCTTGTTTTTTTTTATGTATTATGATATACCATAACATTTAAAAAAATTATACAACGTTTCTAAGTCGTTTTTATGACATGCGCTCTTTCTCGCGTGTTTCTTGTTCACATTTGTCAATCATAGTGGTGTGGTGGTCCACTCAGTAAGAATGACACAATATGTACCGTATAGCCAACTGTTAGCTAGTGGATGAAAGTTAACTATTTCAAGGGAAGATGGAATATCTTTACAGAATGAATGTTACCTATGAAAAAATGATTTGGCCACAAAAGGCTACATCAAGTTAGGCTGTGGAATTTAAAGGCAGTTGTGACTGCAGAAAACAGTGAGTTAAGGAAATAGCGTATAGCCTAGCCTAGCTAACTAGGTTCTCTAGACTCTTCCATCCAATAAACTCAATGTTGTGTTGATACATATTTTCTAGTTCTGTACCCGAGTTTTGTGTGTCTACCACACTGCTTTCTCCATATGCATGCATGCTCTTTTTTCACACGAACAGTCATTGGGCCGAGGTTAGAAGAGAAAGACATCCCAAGCCTTTTCGCGTTCAAACAGTAACACATACTATTCAGATAATAAAATAATGTCCAGTGAAACTTCTCCAATATCTTTCCCTTTATTATTTTCTTACTTCTCTGCTCCCCTTGTTTCTTCTCCCTTTCTCCTCTCTCCTTACTGCTCATTTATTTCTCCTCACATCCTTTCTTCTAAATTGTTCTCTTGTCTATTTTCTTTTTACTTCTCATATTTTCTCCTCTTCCTACTTCTTTTTGCCGGACCGCGTAAGCGGAGCCGGCCAAGAAGAGCGAATGTCTCTTACTGAGTGGTGAGTGACTGACTGACAACCCATTGTTAAATAGTGTATTGGTTAGAGACGCAGACTGCCATGTAGGCGACCGGTGTTCAGTCCTTGCCACTGACAAAACAAATTAGGCATTAGTATTTGTTCAGGATAGACTAAAACTTTGCTGGCTACAAGCTACAGTGGCTACGTTATAGGAAGCCTAAAATAAAACTGTTTACAGTTGTATTGCGATGGACGAACTGCACCGACAAGGAACATATTGCTTTCGATTTACATAGCGTAGTTTACATAGCCAAGTGGTTGGCTATTCAACTGTCATTGTTTTCTAAAGAAACAAACCAGTCATGGAGTGTTTGGAGTCATTGTTTTCATTATAGGTACTGTATAGCTAGACTAAAACTTTGCTGGCTACAAGCTTCAGTAGCTACATTATAGTAAGCCTAAAGTAAAACTGTTTATTGTTATATTGAGATGGACGAACTCCACCGACAATGAACTGACAATTTCTCTTGATTTCGATTTACAAAATTTAGCTGTTAGCTAGCCATCTACAGCAATCTCTTTCTAATCTAACGCGTTGAATGTAGTGTAGAGACCCTGTTATACCTGTTGTTGGTTTGGGTGTTAGCTAATGGAGGGAACAAGTTTCAAGATCCATGGAGTTTTGACTAATTTGTTTAACAATGCAGAAGTAAACAGACACCACATCTCTACACACGTATCACGTGCAACAACACCCACTGTTTAAATAGCGTAGTAGTTAAAGACACAGTCTGTCACATAGGAAACAGTAGATCGAATCCAGCCAGGGGTAAAAACATTCATCCCTTCTAATCACGGGCGGGCAGAACTAGGCTTGCCTGGTTCCTTTTCTTGTTTCGTATTACGTCTCTTTTCTATTCTCTCTACATTTCTCTTTTCTCCTTATTATTGTCTTCTCCCCACCTCACTTGGCCGCTCCCCGCTTCACTTTTCACTTCTCCTGTTCTCTCCTTTTGTTCTTTTTAACACAGCTTGTTATTAAAACTGATGGGCCAGCTGCAATCCACCTAACCTGTCTTTGTGTTCTCCCTCAGAGCTCATCCATCGATTCATAACAGAGCACCAGCAGGGGAAGCGAGTGCCGCTGTGCATCAACCCCCAGAGTGCCGCCTTCAAGACCTTCATCAGGTTAGGATTACACGCATGGGAGGAACACAACTAACACATGCTTAAAATAGAATGTTGCCATTAACTTCATCTACATCGCTGATCTCACTCTTTCTCTGTTTCTGGGTATCCCTCTTGTTCTCTTTCAGGTCCACTGCATGGCATTCCTCCAAAGTTTCCAGGAAGGAGGAGAGATGAAGCGGAGTATCGTTCATGTACAAAAGGAGTCATGGGAAACGCAGTTTAAAATAAATACAAAAAAGACTACACTTTCCATCAATGAAAACTACAGTTCCCAACTATGAAAGCGCCTGTGGAAACTGGCGTGGACTCCAACACTACACCAACGCTACAGACATTTCCCCATGGCTGAACTAAAATGTGCTTCTGAATGGAGAGAAGGAAAAAAAAGGAATAAGTAGAGGAAAAAGATTAATTGTCAAAGAGGAAAATGATTACAAACATTTATTGCTATGAAATGTTGGTGTGTGGTGCTCGGGGTTGATCGGCGAGAAAAAGAAACTGCGTTTTAAAAATATATAGATATATAATTTATGTTGAATAATTGACAATGGAGACAGAGGAATAGCTTTTTTTTATCCTAATTTATATTGAATAATTGTTCTGCTCTGTGCGTTTTGAAGTCATTCCAGCCTCATGCAATACGATGAAAATTGTCCCTGCGGCTTGCTCCCGGCGATATCTTACCCTCTCTGTGACTTAAAGGTTATCATAAGAATGATGTCACGTTGACAACTACCTTTTACCACTAATTCTGTAGATGTGGTTGGATAGTCTGTGGCTTCGGATAGCTGAACCTAGACCAGTGCTTTGAAGCCACCTCAAGCATTACGTCACGTCACTCTCTAATATCCCCTCATGTTGGCCCTAGTCAAAATTTACTGTGTTCTTCGATTGTGCTGGGCTACGGCAGGAGAGAAGCTTCTGGGACTAGGCATAGCCTAACCTATGCGGAGCATCGCTTTTTTTTATTATTAAATTCTTTTTTGTTATTTTCTCATTTTTAATTTATTGTGCGTTTTTTGTTTTAATGCCGGGTACATATTTGATCGTGCGATGTGTGCTTGTAGTTGGCCATTTCACTGAAGACACTGTATGTCGTGTGCGGGTGTGTGTGGAGTGTAGGGGTAAGTGCAGTTTTCTGCTTCAGTGATCTCATTACCTCAAAAACAGTTGGGATTGAACAGAGAAACCAGAGATGTTCTAATGGATGTGTGCATAGACAAAACCCAACTGAACTACTATGTACTATAACATGATTTAATTCCTCTACTGAGTCACACTGTACTTCTCCTGACACTCCCGCTTTCTTTCGCTCTATCTTGGAGAGCGAGATGGAGGGACAGGTGACAGGAAGAGTAGCTATCCAAATTCGTCACTGAAATGCTGCTGTATGTCGTTGTTTTCTTTTTTTGTTTCCCTTTTACCGGTTAGTTGATTTCAAGTTGAATTCACGGCTCAGGTGTTCCATTGCAAAGACTGCACGCACAAATGCTCACAAATGATTCACCAATAACAGTGTGCCTCACCTTTTTTCGTTCACCAAGAGGAACCATGAAGCTCTGTGCACTGAAAGCTCTTTGCATTGAAGCTAGTACTCACTAACAATAGGCTCCTGAAGACTGTACTGTACTAATTGGCATTGCCATTGTGGGCAGTGGTCATTCCCCTGTCACCAGATGGTGCTATTGCTATTGGATGTGTAGACTAGGTGGGCGATGGGGGATTTGCCAGAATGTTTCAATTGTGTAAACCTGCATGTGTGTATTTATGATATAAAAAAGGAAGAAATTGTGGATTTGAATGCAGTGCAAAGGGAGTTGTCCCCACAGACAGACCTTGCTTGTGCTGGTGTTATTTAAATTGATTTTTTAGGAGATCAAATTATTTTTTCTTCAGTATTTTTTTTCATTTAGTTATTTTTTGTGACGTGACCCCTTTTGAGCAAAATATTTGTTTCCCTTTTGTTAGTTTCACAACTTGGCTATTGTGTTTCGTAGAAAACCGTAAGCAAGCTGACTTTTAGTAAAAATCACAGCTTTCTTCTGTCTCCCTCTCATACCATTCCTTCAACTTGACACTCAGGTGATGTATACAAGGCAAAAAAAAACTGTTAAAACGGCGAGGCCACTACTCGAACTTGTTGAATAGGAAGCGCTTGTTGTCACTTAGCATTGGAAAACATTTCCCCAATGTGCATTAACATCACCCTGTGCGAGGGAGAAGTTAGAGTGCGACAGCTCTCTCATCTTCTCTCACCGGAATAGCCTTTCCTGGCATATAATCCGTTTGAAATAGGTCCTTCTCCTCGCCTTCTTTCTGAAGCAGTACAGGAAAGAGAAACCAGGTTGAGGAGCTGCTTTCACCTGTCCAGCTCTTTTCAGGTGAAGTCTAGGCCACTTTGTAAATGGCACCTGTTTCAAGTGTACTACGTTTTGATTACAGCCACAAAGTTTCTTGTCAGAAGTAGTGCACTAACTAGGGAAGAAAATGGACTGTCCTGTGTCCTTCTGTAACTAACTCAACAGGTATGGGAGAGAGAGGGAGAGAGAGGGAGAAGATTCGACACCTGATAATCTAGATGTTGTTCAGAAACGAAACGTGGATATTTGTGTTTATTATGATTCTGAATATGAAACCAATGTTTAATACTGCTGTTTTAAAAATGTTCATATTGTTTTTATTTGATTTCTTTGGGGTCATCATGTTTTAGGAAATGTTTTTGACTTGTGTTTCCAACAAATACTTGAATTTCTTAAGAAAATGACTAGAACGTAAAGTAGTGAGAGAATAAATGGATAGTCCCTGGATAATATTACTGCGTTGAGGGTCTTTCTGGTTGTCAATGGGAAAGACTGTAAAGGGGTAAAGGAGAATTGTGCTGTATTATATGACATTGTTGACTAGGTGTCAAGTGTAGTCACTGAAACTATTAGCTTCCCTACTCTAAAAAAAAATATTTATGTCATCCAGAAATGTTAGTAACATTTTCTGCTAAATGGCAGTTGATTTGAGTTTTAATTTTTGCCTAAATGTTTTTTAAGCCTGTGGCCTATACTAAGGCATTCAGTTAAATGAAAAGTATTACTGAAGTAAATATCTACCCAATTTTGTATCACTATTTCTTCTAAAGGGAATGTGTAAATTAAGTACAACCCAAGGTTCTGCAATTTTACGTTGTTTCCTTCTGTATATCTGTCAGGGAGAAACATTCAGTAAACACAAAATGTCTTGGACGTCTCATTTTCTATACAGTTTGGCCCAACAAAATTAATGTTCTCCCATTCAAAGTGAGATGCATTGTAGCTCAGAGTCCTCAGTACTTTATGTTCACAAACTGGTTTACACTCATTGTTACCTAACATTTTTTGTATTTTTACAGAAAAGGTCAATGTATTCTATATTTTTCGTCAACCTTTTTACCACCTTGTGAAATACAGAATTCTTTCCACAAAAATTGACCAACAAACAAGAGCCTTAAAGATGGTAGATCAGAAATCTCAGGAGATGTAGGCCTTCAAAAGCAGAATTAGTCATTACTAGATGTATTCCAGTGCTAGCCAACACACCTGAATCAACAAATTCTATACAAATTATTTAGCCCTTGTCTACTTCATTCAGGTGAGCTGATTCAGGGCAACAACAAAATTGTTAGACATCTTAGGTTCTGTAGCAGAGGTTTAAAGGCACTGTAACCCTGCTAGGATAGACAACCACAGTGTTTGTGGACCATTAATAGCCAGAAATCTCACTTTATTAGCAGAAAGTGAATAGAGGTTTTTCTTTTAGCAAGTTTAATCTAAAAATGTATTATTCAATTTGTCTTTCCCTTCTTGTAAAGGAAAACAAGAAGAGACATTAGTAACCTTTTACAGCAACACTAGAATTCCTAATACATGATGCGACCAGAAGCTCTGTCATCATTAAAATTAGACATTATCCATAGAGGTGGTTAAAGGACTTACCTGGTAGAATGTGTTCTAGCATGGACATTGTCATTGAAGGCATCTGCCATTTTTTGATCAACTGACTTCCAACTTGAACCCCCCTTATGATGAGGTTATTCACTGCTAGATACCTCCTGATGCCCTGATTGGATCAAACAAATTAAATTATTTGGAAATAGACTGCTTGGAGATCCAGATGGAGATGGCCTTAATAGTGTTCAGAAACTGTCAAAATGAAATGACCACGCTATTTGCAGGGAAATTTTGACAACATTCTTGGTTATAGTCCTTCTAGCTGAGTATATTCAACTTGTTTTTGTTCTCGTGTTGAGCTCAATATTAGCTGGATTTGCTAGCTTTGACGCTGAATCACAGCCCATGCTGTAAAAACAGCTGGTACTTCGATATATGCTTTTTATAGAAATACAACCACCAACTTTTTCTTCAATAGAATCTCAGCTGATATCAAGATGTTGATGGTTGTATTTCAGAAAAACGTTTTATTGAAAATATAATTTGAGTACCCCCTGAAGGGCCATATGGTTGTACAGGACAAACCTAAATATCGTAATCATCATATTTTTCAAAGTTTTGACTGTTGGTTTAGGATTTTGACAGCAAATTCCACTAACACTGACTGTTAATCAACGTGTGATATAAAAAAGGGACAAGTATGAGTTCAGTATGCTCAGCTATAGGATTACTAGTTTTCAACGTTTAATAAAATGATGGTAACTATACAGGTGCTGGTCATATAATTAGAATATCATCAAAAAGTTGATTTATTTCAGTAATTCCATTCAAAAAGTGAAACTTGGATATTATATTCATGCATTACACACAGACTGATATATTTCAAATATTTATTTCATTTAATTGTGATGATTAAAACTGACAACTAATGAAAATGCCAAATTCGGTATCTCCGAAAATTAGAATATTACTTAAGACCAATACAAAAAAAGGATTTTTAGAAATGTTGGCCAACTGAAAAGTATGAACATGAAAAGTATGAGCATGTACAGCACTCAATACTTAGTTGGGCTCCTTTTGCCTGAATTACTGCAGCAATGCGGGGTGGCATGGAGTCGATCAGTCTGTGGCACTGCTCAGGTGTTATGAGAGCCCAGGTTGCTCTGATAGTGGCCTTCAGCTCTTCTGCATTGTTGGGTCTGGCGTATCGCATCTTCCTCTTCACAATACCCCATAGATTTTCTATAGGGTTAAGGTCAGGCGAGTTTGCTGGCCAATTAAGAACA
>JACXGI010005964.1:0-43884 GCA_016801175.1 Esox masquinongy | reverse complement strand
GACAGAATGGTAGATAACTGGAACATGACCAAGGCACACTGGGAAAAAGAGAGTGGTTTCCGGTGGTTACCAAGACAACTGCACCTCGAAGTGTTGGTCATTCCTGCCTTGTTAATAGAACAGAACAGGCAGTTCTTCACGTAGAATGTCACTCTACAGCCGAACGCACTCCACTACATAGCAATAACATGAGAATAAAAAGCTTGGGATGCGGTAACACATTTGGATCACGGACACCTCATTCAGTAATGGTCTCACACAGCTGATTGTACTGCCTGTACTCTAGCCCCCCGGTACAGAACAGGTCAGAGGAGAAAGAGAGAGAGAGAGAGAGACAGAGAGAGAGAACATGAGAGGTGAGAGAGGAAGAGAGGGAGAGGCTATGAAATCGAGATGGCGCCAGAGGGAGTATCACACACAATGCCGTGACTGAGACATCACAATGGCACACGATGTCCAAGTCACACAACTCCCCCCATGACGTCATCCCAGACAGGACCCTACACTATCCCGTCACTCGCCACTCACCACACAGACGCCCAAGAGCCCTGCTGAACAGTCCTACACAGGGAAAACAATGCCCACTGTTACTCACTCGTGCTCCGGAGCGGCAGCGTCACGTTGATGCTGCACTGAGGGAAAAGGACGAGGTCCTCACGGTGGGGTCTAACTGTCAAGGTCATGATGGAGGTTGTCGTTGTAGCTCGGCCTACCTACATTGCTTTATACACTCTCTTCGGGCTGGGTGTTTGTAACAGCACTCTGGGACAACTGCTGTACAAAGTGTACACTTGATAAGGCCATTAGGGCCCATAAGACAATAATTCAATACATTTGATTGATTGATTCAGAGCCTTTATTCCCTTTTATGTACAAGGCAAGCCTGCAGCAAGTGCTCCTGAATGCTCGTAACCTTAAATATCTTCAGGAAAATGTGTCCATGTGACCTCGTCGGAGCTACTAGTAAAATTTTTGTGTAAAAGAAAACACGGCATCAGAGTAAGCCTGTAATGTTCAGTAAACGTGGATTGGTGGGTTCAGTAGACACCTTACCTTTTTGACATCAATAGGTGACAGGTATGTTTCCAAAATGGAGGGCAGAGTGCTGGTTTGGTGGATGTCCTTACACTTTGACTTCATCATGAATAATCATCAACCTTTCACAATGAGATTTGACAGCTAGTTCAATTACAATTTGCAGTAAGTGTTATAGTGGCTCTCAGCAGTATTCACCTTCTTTGGACCTCTCCACATATTACTGTGTTGTAACAAGACTTAAAGTATTTACAGTCCTCTGTGGCTGAAATGGGAGACATTGTGCATACTGCAACAACAGCAAACAATAGGGTGCTTCATATAAGTAGTCCTTATGGGAGAGTGGCAAAAGGAAAACCATTGATAAAAGAAACATCAAGTCTTGGCTAGATTTTGGTAGAAGGTGTGTGGGAGACTCTGAGACCAAATGGAAGAAGCTTCTATGGTCCGATGAGACCAAAATAGAGCTTTTTAGCCTCAACACTAAGCATTATGTTTGTCGCAATCCTAACATTGTACATCATCCTGAGAACACCATCCCTACCGTGAAGCTTGGTGGTGGTGGCAGCATCATGTTATGGGGATGCTCCTCTGGATCAGGGCATGCAAAGCTTATGAAGATAGGGGACAAAATGCATGCAGCAAAGTACAGAGAAATCCGGAAAGAAAACCTGATTAAGTCTGCTAGAGACCTGGGACTTGGGAGAAAATTCACCTTCCAGCAAGACAACGAACCCAAACATACAGCCAAAGCCAGACTGGAGTGGCATAAAAACAAAGAGGTCAATGTCCAGTCAAAGCCCAAACCGCACCTTGACGGAGCTTGAGTGTTTTGGGGAGACGAATGGGCAAAAATTGCTTTGTCCAGATGTGCGAAGCTGGTCGAGACTTTTTCAAATACACTCATGGT
This sequence comes from Esox masquinongy, assembly GCA_016801175.1. Classification (NCBI taxonomy): domain Eukaryota; kingdom Metazoa; phylum Chordata; class Actinopteri; order Esociformes; family Esocidae; genus Esox; species Esox masquinongy. The sequence goes on along the minus strand of JACXGI010005964.1, from coordinate 41,939 downwards.
TTTATTTGCTGCCAAAGGTGCCTCTACCAAATAATGACTGAAGGGTGTGAATACTTCAATCGATTATGCAGTCAATAGTTATTTTTTGTATTTGTAATTTATTTAGAACAATTTGTAGATTTTTTATATTTTTCACTTTGACATGATGGACTTTGTTGTGTTCATCACTGTTCATCACTCAACTCCTAATTAAATCAATTTTGACTGAATGTTTTCACACAATAATTCGTGGAAGGTCCAAGGGGGTAAATACCATTTACAGCCACTGTCCATAGTTAGCTATACAGTCTGCAGCTTGCACAATATCAACGATTCAAAAAATCTCACGATGAAAACAACGATAATATTTTTAAGTAAGTTATTTCTAGCATAGGACTGTGATTATTTCGATAATTAGCTTTACTTAAATAGATCTACAAACTGTTCTCAACGTCCGTACTTAGCTCACGTACCCCACAGACCAGCATGTCAGAACGTTATGAGTCACCAGTCTAGGTTGTGAGGCGGACTCCCTCCCTCAGAAAAACTCCACGGTTACCAAGTAACACGGCACAACGTGAACCAAAACTTTCTTTTGTCTTTTTTACCTTTTAGTCAATTCCAAGTCTGACTGGTTGTAAAGACAGAAGACCGGAAAAAAGTGTCGATAAAAGAAAAGTACTTTCTGTTCAAATATTTTTGTGACTATTGATTTCAGATGAGCCTATCTATATGCATTGAATTCTACAAATTAAACTATTCCTTTTCACTGTTTAATCTCTCCAGGTAGGCCTATCTCTTGCGACAGGATGGACCTTTGAACAGTTTTTTTATATGCCCGTTTATGTCGCAGTAACTGTATTATACTTGCAGTTATTGTGGTGAAACAAAGTGTTGTTTTATCATGTGCATATAAAACAACACTTTGTCAGCATGGCATTAAAAATGTCCTAAAAGCACTGACTGGGGTTAAGTGTTCTGTTAGTTCTGTGTTCATAGAGGGTTGCCATGATACGAATTAGCTCTACTCAGTTGGCCATTTTCTTAGAGCTGTTTCTGAGTGTCCTGTCGCTCTCCAAAACCAGGTGCGCAAATCCTAGCTCTCGCGTCATATCTACTACAGGTCCATGTTTAGACCACAGGGTTAACGAGTTGACAGACAGTAGAAGCAGTTCGGCTTACTAAGCGTATTGATTAAATTAATGGCTTATGGGCCTAATAGCATTATTGCGTGCACTCACATATTCCGATTAACGGTTGGACATTTGACAGCGCCTGTTGTGCACAAGAGCTCCATGACAACGCTGATTAACACACATTCCAATAAGAAGCTTAGCTTTGCCTATTTAGTTATCGCCCACATGGCCTCGAGGTACAAGCTACGTTGGTGAAACTTACTGCTTTCAAAGGACATCATAGACATGTCCTTGGTGACGTTTGACCTGTTGACTGAGCAGAATTGTTATAGTCAATGGTAACAGTGGTCATCATATAGCTGGGCCTACAGACATTCGTTTAAGTAGCTAATGGACATAGCTATATTTGTACCACAAACTGTTTTTCCTATTTTTATTTGTATTGGGTTTCTTGAGCACATTCCTGACAAAGGTGATTTCCACACAAATGAAAGTAAAATGCGTAGATGTAGATTTCAAAATGTTTTACTTCATACAAATAACATAAAAAATGTCAGCATAGAATATTGGAGCTAGTACCCCCCTCATAATAAATACTGTACAATGCTGATCCACCTTCGCAAACGTTTTCTTTAATTTTCCCAGACAATGCACCAAAAAACAGGCACATATTCTGATAGGCTAAAAAAACAGTCGTTTGCTTCACAAAATAAATGTGCAAAGTAACCCCATCGTCGCCGTTCTACGGCTATTGTTCTTGGCCACAAAGGAAGAGGTTCACGGACCGCAGGCGGCTAATAATGGGCGGGCACGTACACCTCATTCCATAACCCCCCACGCGCCCGGTGATGCCAACCGACGAATAATGGAGCTTTAATGAAAACAAAAGCCACGTGCAAAGAGAACATAGTACTTGCCCAGTGTTAACAGTAAAGGGATTTAATTCTGACATCATTAGAAATATTAGTTAAAAAAACACTCCCGATCCCATATGTGTGGATACTCAACGTGCGTAATGATGAGCAGTGTCAGTGAACAGGCTACTCTCCTTTGTGTCCAATGTGCAATTTTCACAGCTAACCATTTATCTCCCCATAGCCTACTAAAGTCCTCAAACATGCCAGTCAGTCGACATCATCAGCTTTTAAGGTGCGGAAGTGCAGATATTTTGTCCACTTTGCCTAAAGCAGCGGCGCTCTCTACTCCTTTCAACCACTCTTTGCATTTCCTCACAACAGTCTCATCCACGTCTCCATCTTCTTCCTCATATTCTACGTCATCGTACTTATACTGATCATTTAGTAAAGAGATTTTAACTATGGTTGTAATGTCCTCTGCATATTCTGGATTAGCGACGGCGGGGACAGTGCTTTTGGAAACACCTCCTTGAGTCCGTTTGGAAGGAAAGACTCGCCTGTGCCGAAGATCCACGGACGCACAACACTTCTGCTGTTTGGCAAGCATCTGTTTTTCTAAGCTGCGCTTTTGAATAACGAGAATGGCCTCCGGTGTGAGACTAAGAGAGAACTGAATCTCTCTTTCCTCTCCCGTCTCGTCCTTTCCAATGGAACTGCGCGAGGACGGTTTGCTCTTGTCCGGGTGGGTGGAAGATTCAACCGAACTAGAACGTGGAACGCTGTTGCAAGAGTCCTGAGAGTGTTTGGGTAGAGTTCGCCAAGAGTTCGATACACCCGATGTCTCCTGGATTGGGAGTTTGGTTTTCTGTTGTTGTGGTTTTCTTCCCAAATTCATCAGATTGGCTGTAGTCCAAGACTTCGAAATCTTTTCCTTCTCCGAATCTTTTTCTTCCGTCTGTTTCTTTTTCCGGAACAGCTCTCTCCCGGGAGAAGAGATTCTCTGATGTAGATTTATTGGCGGAAACGGCATTATAGCTATAAGGATTTAAATATGATCTGAACACAACCGCAACAAAATAGAACTTTTAAACGTAAAGATTGGAGAGAAATATACTGTATTCCAATCGCATTGTTCGTTAAACCTAGGTATATTGAATAGAATAGCATTCACCAATCCGGTGTCATTGTCCGCTTTGTAATTCAACTGGTGTGAAGCAGCCGGTTGTCTGGTATTTATGGCTCGTCAGTGAGAGGCGGGGTCTTGGTAACAGCGAGGAACTGAAGCACGCTGTTAAACAAAGACAATTGGTATAAAACAAGCCAGGCTTGTGTGATGGCATCCAGGATAGTGATGTCATCCACGGAGTCCTTTTAAAGTATCACAGTCCTCGTTGCATGTCAGAAGTCAGAAGAATAACACTAATGTGTTTTCTGATTAATTTCCCATACAAATGGTAGTAGGCCTATGTTAAGCTACAGTAAGCTCTTTATCTTGCGCAAATACTATAGCCTACAGCATAATTTTCCACCTGCATCTTAATGTCACAATTCTGAGACGGTGACCTTAAAAAACCACACCCTGGTTACACACGCGCGCTAGTGTTATCGATCTTCAACCGTCATTTACAGCAATCTACAACTTCACAGTTTCAGATGTCCTTTTATTCAAGTAGCCGTGACTAGATTGGTCTAGCTGTTTTCAAATCAAACATGCATTTGATCGATGCACCCTTTTTGTTTGATCTAAACCATTTTTGAGCCAAAACCTGACTGTAAATTACCAAAGGATTTACTGTTTAGCCGGTATCACCTACGATTAAAAGAGATGAAGCGTATTGACTGTTCGACATCAGTTAGCCCGTTGAATGATTTTATTGGGAACAAAGAGTAAACATGCCATTTATCCAGAGGAATAGCCTAGTATTATTTTCAGAGGCTCGAACTGTAATCCACTGATATGTGTTTCATTATGGTCTTTCTTGAGTGTATATCATTGTCCTCTTGCAAATATTGACCCATAGTCGCTAGGCCTACACATTTGTTTTTTTCTTTATGGTTCATATTTCATGTGGGCAAATGCCATTTACACAGGTATCTCAGTTCAGATATTTTGCCTCAACCCACCCTGCAGTGTAAGGTGACAGACTGGACCTGGAGAGAGGCAAGCAGTGCAGATCCAGAACAGAAGCCCAAATCACAGTGCAACCCAATCTGTTTGGAGCAATCTGCTCAGAAATGCCAAACTCTTTGGCCCCCAGAGAGTCAATAGGTGACTTCTAAGTGAAAGTCCAATTCTGAACCATTTCCAAAAAGTGGTCTTTGGGCCAATCAGATCTTGTAATGCCAATAACTGACGGTAAGGTCAGCCTACCGCTGTCTGAGTTATCGTCTGACTGAGTTGTGGCTGGACAGTATGAGGACATCCTTGTGAGGACAATGGGTTTAATCACTGAAAGACTGTTTTGTTGTGGTATAGAGGCTCACTCAGTTTACCACGGTAGGGGCCAAGTGGAGGGGTGGGGGGGTAGAGGAGGGGCAGTCTGCTAATCAGTTGGAGATCCCAGTTGACCACAGTGGATTAGTGTTAGCATAAACTAAACTGATCTAGAAGACCCCGGACGATTTCAACAGATTACTGATTTGAGTTCCTGTCCATTAAAGTCAACATCCTCGTCATAATCCACTGACGCAAACAGGAAACAATCAATCGGCACTCACTCTTTTCCATATCCAGAACAAAATGGTACAAAATCACACCACATCCGGATACCCCAAGACTAAGAGAGTTTGTGTTAAAAACATGTCCTTAAAGTTACACTTGAATGTACAGGACACATTCACCGCAACATGTCTTTGTATGGGAAGCCTGGTTTTTGGTGAGACTAAATTCCATCAAAAACTGTCCTTCATCCAAACACAGAAAATACAACTAGAGATATCATTCTGTCTGGTACTGAGAGCAAATTAATCAAACCCCTACCAAGCTAAACCCAGCTGGTACCAAGCCGCAGAACCAAGCCGCTTCTCTGGTCCAAAACTAGTGCACTATGAAGGGAATCGTGTGCCATTTAGGATGGATTGAAAGAAGATTTATGTTAAAGCTCATCCATGATCAGATTACAAATGAAACATTGTCCAGGGTCGACACACATGCACAGGAGGGGTGTAGTATAAAGGGGTGTGGTGTGGGGAGGGCCTGGCACCCCCCGACCCTGTTCCTGATATCTGTCCTTCACGTTTTCACTCCTACATTAATTAATCTAGCATCTGATCCAAATAAATAGCTGGTTGGTAAGGTGAAACATGTTAGGCACGACTGGGGTGGAAGTTAAAACCTACAGGAGGGTAGATCTCCATTAACCAAGTTGGAGTTTAAACCTACAGGAGGGTAGATCTCCAGGAACAGGGTTGGAGTTAAAACCTACAGGAGGGTAGATCTCCAGGAACAGGGTTGGAGTTAAAACCCACAGGTGGGTAGATCTCCAGGAACAGGGTTCGAGTTAAAACCTACAGGAGGGTAGATCTCCAGGAACAGGGTTGGAGTTAAAACCTACAGGAGGGTAGATCTCCAGGAACAGGGTTGGAGTTAAAACCTACAGGAGGGTACATCTCCAGGAACAGGGTTGGAGTTAAAACCTATAGGAGGGTAGATCTCCAGGAACCAAGTTGGAGTTAAAATCTACAGGAGGGTGGATCTCCAGGAACAGGGTTGGAGTTAAACTCTACAGGAGGGTAGATCTCCAGGAACAGGGTTGGAGTTAAACCCTACAGGAGGGTAGATCTCCAGGAACTCTGTTGGAAAACCCCTGCCCTTTTTTGGGCTTATTTTTTTCTGAAAGGGAGAACCCAAAAGGGTTTATATCTGGATCAAAAAGGCTTATCCTACTACGTTTTGACTGTGTATGCTGGTAACCCCCCCCCAAAAAACAGTTAATACATAATAAGGAATCCCAAAGATTCCATATAAAATCATTCACCAAAGGTTTTTTTTATGGAAACACAATTAGATTTATTTTTAGTATACAAATGCTGAAATCCGAGTGGGGTTGATAGACCTGCGCCAGGAGGACAAAAGTGCCTTTAATACTGGAATAAGTGATGACACATTTGAAAGACTTGATGTTGAATTGCCTTGACTGGTCACAGAGAAAATTTCCTGCCCCAGAGCTTTTCCCCGTTGTTGTAAGGCCAGTCCCCTGTGTTAGGATGGTAGTGTAATCCAGGAACAGCCCCCCTCCCCTCCAAACCACTTGGCCAGTGAGGAGGGAGGTGCCCTGTGACATCCCAGCCTCATTACCATAACGTGATCATCACAAACGTGTCAGTTGGGACCGGGGGGAGGGGCGCTGCGTTCCTACCGCTTATAAGGTCGTCATGGCAACCGCATCCTCATAGAATTCCATGCGGAGCGGCGCTGTAACGAGCCGATATAATCCATGGTGCCATAAAAAGGAACGGCCAGCAACTCTTTGTGTAACGGACCAATGAAGCCCGAGTTGTCTGTCACTCATAACACCTGGTTATTGGGTCAAGACCCGGCCAAGTAGCAGATAGGCGAGTTCTGTCCATTAAGACATGGTTCGCAAATGAAACAAACCCAAGTATCTCGGTCGGTATGGCAACAAGATAATTATGAGGTGGTGGGTCATATCTCCAGTGGGAGTGCATAATGTATACATTCACTATTTCTGTTATATTAATTCAATGAACATGTATGTAAAGGAATGGCAAAAAGAGATTATAGATCACATTCCTATGAAATGTTATTTCTGGTTAGATTTTCATTTTGCTATGGTGGCCTAATGAATGTCAGATGCTCCAGTCCCTTTGTTGTCTGAGAAAAAGCCAGCAAAAGACTGGGATTTTCGAACAGGCTGGGACGTGATCGTCTGTCCATCCACCCGCCCATCTAATGCCCCCGGCTGCTCGCGGTACTTCAGCTATACATTAACTATTTAGTGACACAATGAGTCTGTCTGCCACATCACTTCCACAACCCTGACCCGACACATGGGGACAGGAGACCCTGACCCGACACATGGGGACAGGAGACCCTGACCAGACACATGGGGACAGGAGACACTGACCCGACACATGGGGACAGGAGACCCTGACCTGACACATGGGGACAGGAGACCCTGACCTGACACATGGGGACAGGAGACCCTGACCTGACACATGGGGACAGGAGACCCTGACCTGACACATGGGGACAGGAGACCCTGACCTGACACATGGGGACAGGAGATAGCGGGTTTCAAAAAATTTCACACGCACAAATGCAATGCCCACACTTTAGGAACGTTAAAAGCATGACACCATCATTTAGAGGCAAATTGAATGACTTTACTGGAGTGCAGTTTCAAATTGATCCTTCATTCATTGACAATCAAATTCCATTCTAAAGATGGACAACTTTGTCAAAATCAGCAAATCTTATCTTTCATTAGGCAAAAATAATCAGTAGAAAGACCCCAAGCAATTAAGTGATATGCATATATAAATATATAGTGAACGGGTATGTGTCCAAACATTTGACTGGTACTGTATGCATGTACTGTATGTATGTACTGTATATTTTCATTCAATATATTCAATTTTACAGGCATCATATTTTACATTGATGTAGGCGTTCCCCAGCTATTAATTAACAAGATATACATTTGTACTTTTAGGATAATATGTATTAGGAATATTCTTAAATATTTTAATTTCAAGCATTTACCTCTCTCTCTGGAAGCACAAACACACTTAAGACCACAGAGATCCTGAGGGCTATTAACAGATTTTGCTGACATAAGCATTAAATCAAAGTCAACTCCATTTCAACTCATTTAATTCTGGAAATCAACTGATATTCCAATCCAAAATTTCCTAAATGTTTCTCTGTGTGAAAAAAAAAAAATTCTCATTTTAGCCTACTTACGAGTTAACTGAATTGGAATGGAACCGATCCTAACCATGAAAAGCAAGACATCAATGAACTTTTCAGTTTAGGGTGACTTTATATCATGACTATACAACTATTGGAAATATTAATTCACAGTATGAAACAGTGATAAAGCAATATTTTAGAAAATAAAAAAGTAAAAAATATTTTACACACATCCCCACGGTCTTTGCACACTCGGAAGCAGTCAGATTAAACAGTGGACGTCCTGAGGCAGTCCATCCTAGGCTCAAAGACCACCTGAAGCCTCTGATCTATCCAGAGCGTTTCCTGTAGCCAGGTGTGGTGGTTGGTTCTGGTAGGGTTTGCATTTGAACGCCAGACAAGCAAAATAAGATTTCAAACAGTGTTTAAAGCCAAGTCTGGGAGACAACAGTCTGCCCTCTAACTCAGACAACTGGTGAAGACTTTCATTACCGCATCCCTGTGGAGACAGGAAGAGACAGGAAAAGTGAAATGTGAGGTGAGTAAGAGACAACATACATTTCAAACAGTGTTTAAATGAACAGTCCCAAAGACTCAGTCCGTTTGTTGCCCGATTGGAAGAAAAGCCAAAAACAATGAAGATGAGAGGAACAGCTCGGCAAAACAGTTATACATTTTTAGTTTTGCTGACACCAATTCCCAATCCATCACAAGTATGAACTAATGTAGAGTTAATTCTTTAAATCGTGAGCTGTTCTAGGCGTGGCTCATAAATATGTAATTACGTTTCGGCGGGAAAGCAGCACATGCCCCCTCCCCCTCCGACACTAAAGGTGTTGCAAGGATGCATCACAACCAGCAGTCACCACGGCAACCACGGAACAAGGACACTCCCTCTCCTACGGCGCCACCCCCCTAATTCTCTCTCCCCCTCTCCAACCCATCAGTGTTGCTAGGCAGAACTCTCCTGCCTGCCAGCCTCAATCTAATAGAGGAGCTGTGAAACAGCAGGAGAGCTAGGATGGGAGGGAGAAGAGGAAAGGAGCATAGCAGGAAGGACAGAGGAAGTAGGAGGGAGGTTGTAGGAAAAGGCTAATGACGAGCTCCTTCCACTTAGCAGTGATCTCATCAGCCACCCACCAACCTATCCTCCTTCCACATTCGGCGCGTTGGAGGAAACACACATTTTAACGGCTTCCTAAAACACTCCACATAAATTAATGATCATTTAACCAAATGATGAAATTCAGGGGCAACAGCCTACTGGAGGAAACCCCAGTTAGCGTGGCTCAAATTGCACCCTATTCCCTATAAAACACACCATATACGACCAGGGCGCAGCGGGATCCCCAGTGGCCCCCGGTCAAATGCAGTGCACTGCTGTGTGTGGGGACCAGGTGGTCATTGAGGACGTGATTGTGATTCAGTAAAAGCAGACCCAGCAGGCTGAACCCCAGAGACCCAGCAGGCTGAACCCCAGAGACCCAGCAGGCTGAACCCCAGAGACCCAGCAGGCTGAACCCCAGAGACCCAGCAGGCTGAACCCCAGAGACTCCTGGAGGGGCTAACGGGGTCCAACACACCAGAGATCCACTTGACCTGCTGCCATTGCCAAAACAAGCAACAAGGCACCTCGGGGTTGTGTGCTATTCGGCCAATATACCACGGCTAATTGCTGTGTCCAGGCACTCAGTGTGTCATACCTATGAAAGGCTCGCGCGTCCTGGCCCCCGTGCCTTATTGGTTAATTAATGTATGGATTCATATACATGTATGAATATTCACAACAGTGACTGAAACAAAATGTCTTTTCTTGAAGACTGGAAAATAACCAAACCAAAACCTGAAAGCCCAGTAAAACTCCTTTGTGGCCTCCCTCATAGACCTCAGTTTTAGTACTGAGTCCAGTGACCGGATTCAGTAGCGCATGGTGGTAAGATTGGCAGTCTTTGTAAATTACAGCTTAAATGGGTTAAATTCAGTGTTATCCAAGCAGTAATTGCTCCATACGGGAGCTATCGGCTGGGTTCATTTGCTACCTGGCGAATAAAACGGGTATTTAAAACAAAACGTCTGCAGACGACACACAATAAACAATAGTGCTTTTGGCTGTGTGAAAACAAAGGAAAATAATCTAAAAATCTCAAACAATCTCAAACAACGGGAAAAAAAAATTACAATTCCAAACCAAGGAGCGTATTTGACTGGACAGGGGAGGGAGAGGAATTATCCAAAAAGGCAATGTGTTGATCTCTAACAACAACAGACAATAAGGAAGACAGAAAGGGGTGTGCCCTAGCAATAAGCCCACCTGAAGCCTACATGTAGAGATGCTGAGATGAAGGTTTGTGTTCTGCAGGAACGGACCTGCTTCCTCTGGGGTTTCAGGCTGGGTATCCCTGAAGCACTGTGTGACAACTGCTGATGGACCTTCGATTGACTATTCATGTATTTATTCATTCAGTTTGTTCACACCCAAATAAATATAGATTCAGGCTCATATGTAGGGAGGGCAACTAGAGTTCTTTGTCTCCTTTCTCAGCCAGAGGAAATTGCGTGTGTGTGTGTGTGTGTGTGTGTGTGTGTGTGTGTGTGTGTGTGTGTGTGTGTTGGTTGGGGTGGGGCTGAAGTTTCCTCAGCTGTCAGTTTGAATTAAGGAGGAGTCTGTACACATAAACCCACAGACACACTAAAAGGGGTTTGGGTGGGAGTAGTCATTCAGACCTCCAAACCTCCTCCTAATGGAGGGTGACCCCTGGGTCAGTCACAGTTGGACTGTCTAAACAACCCATGGATTCAGGCCTGATGACAGGAAGGTGTAGGGTCAGACAGCATGGTCATGTCTGAAAGGTGTAGGGTCAAAGGTCTTATCTCAGTCTTATAGGCATATAACAAAAAAGCTGAAACACAGTCAGTGTCCAAATGGCATCATATTCCCTACATAGTGCACCACTTTAAACCAGACTTAACAAGGTTAAGTAGTGCACTATGTAGGGAATAGTGTGCCATTTGGGTTTCCGTATCACCCCCCCCGTACTGTATCCTCAGAGAGCGATAACACCTCTAAACCTCCAGGAAAACAAACCTCAAGGGGATCAACTGAAGCTTATCGCTCCAAATACGGAGGCCGTGCAAAAACCCAAAGTATTAGCATGTTCTCTAAATGTTGCTCCTAAAAGGATCATACTCCCGTTCCCCAACAACAACACATTAAACCAACGGCTTGGTGGAAGGCCGAGGGGGGGGCTGGTGGGGCGGGGGGGTGAACAACAGGCTGCCATTTGCCACGGCCCGGCGGAGCTCAGAGGGGCTTCTGTCCTAAACGACACCCTGTTCCCTTCACACTGGAAAAGAGACCCGCAGGGGCTGGGGTCTAAACCTTGGCACTACGTAGGGAACAGCACCATTTGGGACCCAAACTAGAGGGGATTTGCACCATATGGTGCAGCAGAACAGTGGGGCGTTTACTGGTAAATAAAAACATGTTGTTTTCATTCAGGGGTGTGTGTGTGTGTGTGTGTGTGTGTGTGTGTGTGTGTGTGTGTGTGGCAACTAACAACACAACAACTGGACGGCTAAAGCCAATCACACCAAAAGTGGCCCTATATACACCTTCTGACCGAGTCTGAAATCAAACCTTTGGTGACGCCGTGAATGTTAAGTTGCTCTTAAACCCATACACTAACACTTTAAACACTGTTCTGACACCAACATTTACACTCAACTTTCTCTGACCCAAATTTATACAAGCCTCCAACACGCACAGCCATCAAACTGGACATTTATGACGGTTCCACTGCTTGTTCTTCCCATTCACTGTGCTTCAAAAATCACAACATGGTCCTCATCGAGGTGGAGTAACATAGTTTAATGCTTAATCGTCTTACCTGGCAAATGGAATGTATGAGATGCTGTACCTAAAGAGGAGAAACAAGAGAAAAGGTTGAATCTCCACTGTTTACACAGAGCAAATAGCAGATCATAAAATGTCTGGTTCAAACTCGGAATGGTTGACTGGCTGAAACCTGTCATTTACTTCACTTGAGGAGGTAACCGGTTTATGACGGCAGAAAGACACCTCAGAAGGTTTGTCTTATGGTCGACCGTGGCCAAGGGCTGCGTCCACGCACTCGGCGCTGCATCGAGCCTAACAGCGGCCGTTACCTGAGACTGTACTGAAGTATCTATACAAGTACACTGTGAAAAACCGCTAATGTAAAAAGGGTCTTCATAAAATTTGACAGATTGATGGACTCTAGCCTCCGTGACGAGAGCGTAGCCGGAATGTGGCATTAGGTAACTTCCAGACAACGAGAAACGACAGTGTCCGGGTGAATGATTAACCACGGGATAATACACCCTGGTGTGTCCAGCGTCTTCTCTGTGCGTGAGCAGTCACCAGGAATGAGTAACTGTCTGTGGTGGCGTGAGGACTGAGGAGCCGTTCTACAGGAAACAACTCCCACACTGACAGGTCTGAGTAAGAGCTGGTGGTCAGAGCATGATGTACTACGCCAAGACGTGCGTGTTGGCTCACCCGGCGGTTGCCAAGGTGATGTGCCTATCAGCCAAGGCCAGGCGGCACGCAGTGGGAGAGGGGAAATGAATGGTTGGCACGCCGGAATCAGAGCCAGACCGGCACTGTCGGCACAGCAATACATGTGAACCGGTGACGTCCGTGGTTCAGTGTTGCGACTAGACGGCGATATGCCCGGCAAGCAGCCAGATAGTGAGAGAACACACACACACACGGTATGCAAAGTCTCCGACAACCCGCGTAAACTGGAAACAGTTGTCGAGAAGTGCTTTTTTTTGGCTTCCTGCTTTCACGCAGCATTTAAAATCGATTGACCGGCAACACGGAAACTGAACGCTGTGTCGCGATTCACACTGTGTCAACTCGTTCCGTGGCAGGCAGAGTGCAGGAAACCCTGTTCCTGGAGAACCGCAGGGTACATGTTGAATTCAGTCAATTGCTAAACGGAACACTTGAATTCAACACACCTGACTCCAGCTCTGCTCCAACATCGACCTGAATACCCCGAGGTTCTCCAGGAACTGGTTGCACATCCCTGGCCCAATGTCTGAAGGTTTTCACTCCCCTCTTGTACATATATGAGGCATAGATGTCAGTGATAGGTTAGGAAGTCCCTGTTTTTGAGGACCTAATTGGAATCAAATTAAAAGTGGAAAATCAAATCTAGAGACTCTGCCCTCTATGGAGGTAGAGATAAAACATATTATCATTATTATATAAACACACTGCTTAATCTACACCAATTTGGTAGATATCTTCTGTATCTTTAGTAATTTAAAGCAATGGCATAAATCAAATAAAGAAAAACATTTGTTTGACAGAAGAAATACAGATGCATGGCTGTGGTTACTGAAATCCGATCCAACCACTGCCCTTCTGCAGCGGTGGTGAGGCCGAGTCCCTCTCAGAGAGGATGAACGGTCGTGAAGGTGCCGGCCAGGTCGCATCCAGGCCAGACAGGTACAACCATATGTACAGGGACGACCCATTAACTGGATTAACACGTCAGCAACACCCGCGGTGTAGCGAAGATTAAACACAGTTCACACCAGCGGTGTAGCGGAGGTTTAAACACAGTTTACACCAGTGGTGTAGCGAAGATTAAACACAGTTCACACCAGCGGTGTAGCGGAGGTTTAAACACAGTTTACACCAGTGGTGTAGCGAAGATTAAACACAGTTCACATCAGCGGTGTAGCGGAGGTTTAAACACAGTTTACACCAGTGGTGTAGCGGAGGTTTAAACACAGTTTACACCAGCGGTGTAGCGGAGGTTTAAACACAGTTTACAAACATTTTAGAGGAAAGGTTTACCAGCACTGATTTAGAAGAGACAATATTTAGAAGAATGTTCGACTTACAACGACTGTGATACATTTAAATGTGATATTTTTAATTAATATTTAAACCATCTCTACGGGGTTACCTACAATATGTATGATGGACATGTGGGGGTAATGAATGCATTATAAATGGTGACACATACCAAGTCATCGCCAAGAATTGTAGAATGCAGAAGATGATGGCCAGAGGCTTCTTATTCCACTGGAATACAGAGAGAGAATGTCATGTACAGCATAATATTCTATAATTATGATAGTACGCCACTTTTGCAACCCCAAAACACATTTCTGGGGAAATGAAAGGAGTGTTCTTTGTTTTGTTTTTTATTCAGTTAATCTACTTATGATTAAGCTTTGATTATTTTGATGAGCTTTGCAGTGGATGAACCAAATGTAAGCCTCCTTGGGGTTCCCAGTCTTGACAGTGTTACTATGTAGGCTACAGGACTGTCTGTCAGATACTTACCCAGAAAACGGAACAAAGCGTCAAAATAAAACAGAGCTATGTGGGAAAAAGAAAAAGAAACCTTTTAAAAAACAGTGATTCAAACAATAGTTTATTTTACTGTCCCCATTGCAATACCAACTGCGTGAAGTTGGCCCCCCACACAACGCAAATTGTTGTCAAAATATTCTCAATCGTTTGTGCTAGTTTCTGCTGGTTTGTGCCGTTAACATTTTCGTTTGCGCTGCTATCATTTTTTTTTATATATTAAAAAATATATTATAGGTCATTCTGAGGTCACTCAGCCCCCCAACATGCTCCAAATTCACCCTAAATAATCTCAATTGTTTGTACCGCTAAAAAGTTTTGTTTTTGTGACTGTCTCTCTTACAGATACAGTTGAAGACATAACACGGTAGACAGTCACAAAAAGTTTTACTGGCACAAACCAGCACAAACGATTGAGTGTATTCTGAGTCAATTTGGACCAGGTTTGGGGGCTGGAGACGTCATCACCTAAAATTAAACGTTTAATATATGAAACACAAAAAATTTTTAGCGGCACAAACAAACAAACAAGACTAGTTTGGGTGAATTTGGAGCATGTTGAGGGACTGAGTGACATCAGAAGGGCCTATGAAATATTATTTAATATTTATAAAATGATAGGAACCCAAACTAAAATTTTAACAGCACAAACCAGCACAAATGGAGCACAAATGATTGAGCCCATTTTGCTAAAGTTTTGCATTGGGTCGGGAGCCAACTTCACACAGGTTACAATAACTGATGTACAAATGATTTAATGTGAAGGACAACCTCTGATTACCACTTAGCTTTCCATATGTTTTAACTTGCCCAAACAGCAGATGAACCAAGGAATTTTACAGGATTCAAGCTCTTATTCTGGAACACTACATATATGCCTCACTATCGACACATTTATTCTGAATTGAAAGAAGTGCATTAATCTATTAATCAAGAAGAAATACCTCATGTGCTTAGTAACGTATATCCAGCCAAATTCTTCAGTGTGAAGGCAAACAAACTGGCAGGGATGTAAGTTCACTGTGTTCAAAATAGAGGATTGGGCTTGTAACCCAAACATGCTAGAGTCTTAAGGGACTGCAGATCTGAAATTGACACTGCCATGGTCAGTGTTTCAGCCAAGCCAACGTCCCCAAAGTGGTGATAAGTGTAATCTGGAACAGTACTTCAATTGAAGATATAACGTTGATCACATCAACGGTTTAAAACACACACAGCTCTATCAATAACCAGACGACAGGCTAGTTAGCGAAGGTCACTCAATAACCAGACGACAGGCTAGTTAGCGAAGGTCACTGTCAATAACCAGACGACAGGCTAGTTAGCGAAGGTCACTGTCAATAACAGACAACAGGCTAGTTAGCGAAGGTCACTGTCAATAACAGACAACAGGCTAGTTAGCGAAGGTCACTGTCAATAACAGACAACAGGCTAGTTAGCGAAGGTCACTGTCAATAACCAGACAACTGGCTAGTCAGTGATGGTCAGTGAATGGTAAGGTGGTTACCAGCATGACTAGCGTGGCTATAAGCCTGGTGGGCTCAAACATCCTCTTCAGCTGCTTCAGGGGTCCCATCAGGAAACACGTGCTGAAGAAGACCAGATGAGAACACGTTACACAGAATCTGTCCACTGGCTATTTGACAAATACGATCAGATGAGCAAAAACTCTCTGTTTACATCCTCGTCAAGCAAAACTACTGAACCTCATTCAGTCAGAGTGAATAACTTGGGCACCTTGACTGGAGCAGACTGCTAACAAAGCAGCTGAGGAACAATAATGACATAATGACGTGCAGGATACCTGGAGATAAACGGACCAAATGCAAAGAGCAAACACAATGCTCTGTTTCCATACGAAGACTGAACAGAGTGAACCGGGCATAAAATCACATGGTCACACTTCACACCGTCGCCTCCTGCCATCCTCCGTCATTATCGCTTCACAAATTCATTGACTTCCGTTTCTACGACACCCACCCTCTGCCATTATCGTCTGTTCATCCACCCACCCGATCCTAGACACCCACCCTCTGTCATTATCGTCTGTTCATCCACCCACCCGATCCTAGACACCCACCCTCTGTCATTATCGTCTGTTCATCCACCCACCCGATCCTAGACACCCACCCTCTGTCATTATCGTCTGTTCATCCACCCACCCGATCCTAGACACCCACCCTGTCCCAATCTTTATAGCACTCGCCGGAGGAGCGGAAGCATTCGCTTTAGTACACTGTGTGTGTGTGTGTCTGTGTGTGGGCTGTATGATTGCAGAGCATCACATCCATCAGATGAGCAAGTGTGAAGGAAGAGTAGCGTGTGTAGGTTCCTGGATAGAGAGCAGAGGAAGGTTGTGATTAGATCAGACAATTGGACAGGATCGCCCCATCAGCCTGATTGGCGGTGCAAACACAACACTTCGAGACAGCCACAGGGTGGAGGGGAGGGTTTGGTCAATTACACTACAGGGCTCGACGATAACGATGGCCCGATGGCCCCGGGCCAGTATAAAGTCACCACTAATAAAACTAGCAAGTTGCTGCTCCGATCGGGCCACTGCAAAAAAAAACTGAGAACAAAAAAAAAAAAAGATGCTCATTATAAACTCGACATCTTCCAGTTGTTCGGTAATTTGGCACGCACAAATAAAGACCTTGCGGCTATTTGCGCGCTGTTGGTCAGTCAAGAGTTGAGCAGTGATGTGAGGCGTGGCTGTCTGCTATTGTTTTTCAATAAAATATTTAAAAACTCACGTGAGTCACTCAAGTGAAGAAGGCAGCAAAGGATAACTGAGCTCAAAAGAAAACGAAAATTTGTACCTAATTTTTTTTAACCTTTTATTGAAGGTAAATTTTTACCTTCAAAAAATTATTTACATATTTCGGCTTTGATGGAACTCAGATGCACTGTGTCGTCTGTCGTAAGTTCCCATCTAGAGCGGACAAATGTGGGTCTTTTGACAAAGGCACTGACAACTTTCACAAACAGTCCCTGACCAGCCATGCCAATAGCAAACAGCACCTGGTCCTCATGACAGCCAAGCAGGTGGCTGACAGTCCGTCTTCAGAGCCCTTGACCGTACTGGTCAGGAATATAAATGCAGATGCCCATTGGGTGATTGCAAGACTTATAACAACCCCATACCTAGTAACTAAGACGGACCAGCCGTTCACCTTGTTCCCCCTGGGGATGAGTAAGTGTTTCGATTAAAACTCAAATGTTTTGTTGACTGTTTTATTCATTTTATAAATAGAAATGTGATGAAAGAAATATAAAAATATTGTTTTATGTTTTATATACCCAGAGTTTCATAAAGGATTAAACATGTCGAGTAACCAAAGTATTTGGTTATATGTTGTAACACTGATAAATTACAACTTTTGGAAGGAGGGACAGTAAAAATGTTTTTGGGGCCAGTAAGTTTCAAACCCACTGGCCCCACGGCAAACAATGTTAACGTTGAGCCCTGCAGTGGTATTCAGAGGCTGATTTCTGGTATCTGGTTCCTTATCAGTACTCTGCTTTTGATAACCTGCTTCTTCACACATCCTTTCTGGAACAGGACAGAAAACAACGGTTTCCCACTTTACAGGAGGATTGCGGAGTTTATCTTCTAATAGTGATGTTGGAACAGAGTTTAACTTGACATACAATTCACATTTTGGACATTCAATGTGTCCAGAGAAACTCGCAGCAGTGTGAGCATTGTGAGGGTAATAGAGACTGAAGGCAGTTTTCCAGTTGGTATTAACCTAAAAGCTAGGCAGTAGTTCTCCGTTTTAAACTAAAGGATTTGAGACACTTCTGTCCTGACGAGATTAGGAGGATTAGCGGAAGGGGCGGGTAACTCAGGGATACCTAACAAGGTAACTACCGGGGGTTCTAAAACCACAGGTGCATCATGGTCTGGCTAACCCTGGGCCGAGCTGTCAAGGAGAGAGGAGAAGGGCTGAATGTTAGATCTAAGATTATTAACCTTTCAGCAAATCAGTGTGTCAAACCACAAAGCCGCACAGCACGTTCTTGGAAACAAAGCTGACAGGAGTCATGCAAGATCCTGGCTAAACATTCCAACAGAGGCAGCTAAAGCAGTGGAGACCGTTAGGAGAAAATGAAAATAAGAATAGCTGTTTTTTAAAACAGCTATTCAAATGCAAAAAGCAATATTGGAATATTAGGGTTTCCATCAAAATGTGACATTTTGTGCGCGCACGTTCCGAAATCTCTGCGCCTTGTTATCACTCAATCAACCCCAGTAAGTTGATCATTCAACAGGACTCCCAGAATATCAGTATAGAGTCCGTTGCCAAAACATCCCCATCTGACAAAATACTATATTCCACCGTAGGACGAACTGTAAATAGAAAAAGAGCTGCACTTAATATCTAACAAGCTGATATGCTAGTATTTCTGCCAAACAACAAATATAAAAAGTGAATTTAGTAAAACAGCAGGCCAGAATTTGTGGGTCAATGATTGAATTCCACATATACAATTAGACTTGTCATTCCTAATACCTCAATCGCACTTTACTGTATAGGAGGACTGCTAAATCCTGATCCTGGTAATCTACAGTCTGACGTGGCTTAATATTCAACAAATCATTACGGTTAGAAATATGCTCTGAGACGGTGGCTCTCCACGAACAAGACTGACCAGACCTTAAGTAAAGCTTATCCGTTCTTATAGCCTATTGACCCATAGAATGGCATGGCACAATGCCACCATATAAGTTCATCACTGTTAACAGGACTTTCCAGTATGTCGCTTAACGTTTCCCTCTACTGGACCCCAATGGGCACAACACTGAACGCATTTTTAAATACCTCTTTCACACATACATTACAATGTAGGCATTCTATTATTACGGACGAATATGCAAACTGAGATTTAATAAGATTCTGACAGCCCAAACGTGGAAATACTGGACAAGGACCGTGCCTACGCTGCAAAACGCCCCCGTTCCATCAATGGACGGCCGTACACGCCCTGGGGAAATGAGGGCACTTTGTCAGGTGTAGGGAGCCATACCAGGGCCAGGGCCCTGACTAAACATGACACTACAGTTTGAAACTCACAACAATCACCAAAAGTCAGAACACACAAGACACTGAGACAGTTTCTTTTAACGGCTTGTTGCTGAGTAAACGCAGAATCACCGACGACCCCTAAAACAAACAGACAAGGAATGTTCCCGTCTGGGAAAAAAAGGACACTGTGTCAAAGACAGCCCCCCCACACCACAATTTTTCTGGAGTATTACAATTACCAATATTACCAATCAATTACTTATTATGTTACTTTTGTCAATCTTCCAATGACTGAATAGGTTGAAGAAAAATCGGCGAGTGTTGACATTTTTTAGCTGCGATGCGGTGGATTGCTGACGATGGCATGAATTTATATTGGGTTTGACAACCATACAAGCATCAAACTTATATTTGCACCTCAACAACATGGGAAATTTCCATTGTCTGCATGGAAAAAATCTGTACTGTATCAGGGCACGTTTGGTTTAACATTTTCAAACAACTGTTTTAGTCTAACATACAATTAAAAATGAAAAACAAATCTACATCTCAGCGTCTCTCTTCTCCCTCCCAAAAATGCTGAAAAATAGCCAACAACGTGTGGTTATGACATCACTGTTACAACAAATTGCGTCATTAAAGCCGTACATTAAAACCACTGACATGAGAACAGAACTCCAAGCCTCCGACAGAACTGGCCTTTAGTAGGCCGAAGCTGACCTACCCTTCTGACTACAAAATAGATGACGGGACAGGAGATTAACCATTGATATAACTTGCAAGGAGTGGTCAGTCAATCCTAAAATACCACTAAACAAACAGCTCTCAGAGTGGGACTGAATGAAAGACTGTTTGCACACATCATGTAAGCCTCACCTGTAGTTTGAATGAATAAATAGATGAATAAAAAAAATTAACCAACAAACGAACAAATAAATGAATGAACCAATAAAACAAATGATTGAGTGTTACCTTGAGAGTGCAGCAAGGTTCCCTAGTGTATAGAACACGGCGAAGAGCTTTGTGCCGTTGGGTAAGAACAGCAATGCCGTAGCCTGGTTAAAACAGACACAAAACAACACAAAAAGAGAACCACATCCATTAAAGGTGTTTCAGCGACAACACCAACATCAAAACATAAACATATCCATCCAGGTTAAATGAGTTTCAGGCACACCTACTACCAAGTGAAATACCAATATTACCTGGCAGTAATAATATAAACAGTTTAATATAAACAGTATTTATAATGTGAATATTTGCTTCCTGACAAATATGCGATGTAAGTGTGGGTTTTCTAACTGACAAACCTCAAAGGGTTCCCAGAACTGTTGTGATGGACTACCGCCACCTAGTGTTAAGGCACCACATCACATTCTCCTCCAGAACAAACGTCCTGGTTCACATTGGCATCAGCTCTGACAGATAGACATGGATTTCTCTCTGTTTTTTAACAGTCTTCACACACACACTTCTGTTCAACTTCAAGATGAATTAGATGAAGACTCTAATCTTTTCAGAGAAGAAAACCATAAGGTTTAAATACATGCCTCATCCTTGTGAAAAACATGTGAAGATCAACGATGCATAAATACACAGATGCATTTCTCACTTCTCCCATGAACTTGGGAAATGCCAAAACCCAGCCTGGCCCATCCGGTGTGCTTCTCCACGTGTCCATAGAGGAACACACAGAGATTTAACCTAGGGGCCGGGTCAGGTAACAACAGAGGAGGTGTGGACAGACACGCCCACATATGTAGGAAAATATAAGCAAGCAACTCAATTTGCCTCCCAACCAAACCTGGGTACCAAAACCTGTGTCCTCTATAGAGGGCCAACAAAAGACAAAGCACTGCTATAGCCCTTTGCATAGCACTCACAGGGGTGTTGTGGACACAGGGTCTTATTTAAGACAGACAGCAGAAAGGGGTGTAGAGGTTGACACGGCAACCGGAATCATGGGGGACCCAGAGGATCAGTGCAGGAATGAGATACCAGTTCCCCCATCTCCAGCAGTCTCGGTAGCAGCCCAAAATGGCTGGTTGGCCACAGAAACCTGCACTCACAGCAAAGGGCCGGAAGGAATGTGGGACAGAGACCACAGCTAACGGAGATTGATGTTTCCGACGTGATAGGAATTAATGTTCTATCTGTCTAATTCTACACCGTGTTGTGACGTAACCACACTACACATCTGCTTTCACTGGACCTCTTCATAGGCCTTGAAAACAGTCAGAAACAGACCTCACAACCCGGTGGCGTGAATAACTACTCAAACAAGGGGGCAGACTCATTATGATGACAATAATGCTGAAACAGGAAAAGCCTCTCACCAGTATGGAGCACAGAATGCCGGCAGCGAAACAGATGACGAACCACTTAACCCGTGTGCTGTAGCTGAGGGTCGAGGCATCCATGACCTGAGGAGCAAACAATGGCAGGATGTCACAAGACTGGCAGGCAACCACCCAACACACACACCACATGCTCACTCAGTTCCACCCTCCGAACCAGTGGCAAAACCAAGAGTGTAAGTTCAAGGCATGTTTAGACTAAAATAACAACGACAACACACAGTTACACACAAATAACAAGGCAAGAACTCAAAGATATCTTAAGTAGGCTACATTTTTAACACCAACACCACTCAATCTTTGCTCCAGGCGATATTGTGACATCACATGAGAGGAAAAGGAATTAACACCATTTCAGTATGTCTTCAACTGAGTGTATCACCAGTTTGTTTCTATACAGATACAGGAATTACACCAATGTTTTACCAGACATTTGTCTGGCCCCGCCTCCCACTCGTGTCTCCCCGGGCAATGGCTCAAGCAAGACATCTGATACTTTTAAGCTGGTAGGTCCATGGCAATCCCTGGGAACTTCAACGTCTTATCACAAAAAAATAACATGCTTTCTTTAGACAAAAGCTGTTGATTCTTCTCCGCACCACATGTTCTCAGTTGTTAGACATAACATTGGAAACACAATGTCCTTAGTATAAAAGGTGCACATAACAGTAAACACGTTGAAAGGATGCTTTTCCTGGAGAATTACACTGCGGGTCCGACAGCAACCTTACCTCTTGTGATCCATCTCATCCTTATGAAAGCATGTAAGGGGGCACTGACGCACACAAATGCATGGTGTTAATAACAAAGACATTGCCGCTGCTGTCAGTCACACAAATGTACAAACCCAGTTTTCACAAAAACCAGAGAGCCTCGTCTTGATCACTTGAGCAGCATCGCAACATGTGGTTTTGCTTCCATTACCCAAATGAAGTAGCCTAACTCAGTGGTTCCCAACCAGGGGTACTAGGACCCCTGGGAGTACTTGGCCTCTCCACAGGGGGTACTTGAAAACACTCATGACACCATAGGCTTACTAGTGAAATTAACATGAGGGGGTACTTCTGGGATTCTCCAAGCAGTGCAACATCTTTTTGGGGGTACAGTAACTGAAAAAGGTTGGGAGCCACTGGCCTAACTAGTACTACTTGTAGCAAACAATTTTAACACGGTCCACAGAACTGATAGATTGTAGAGTGTATCGTGAATAACAAAAGTAAAATTGAAAGGAAAAGTTAACTTAACCGCTCACACTACTGGATGGAGTTAACTTGGCATTAGCTATGCAAATACTAGTGACCTGTAATTACAAGCAAATTATACATTTGATGATGTGGTCTACGGAAATGCAGTACTGTACAGTATTCGTTACAGAAAACTCCCAAAAACTGAAAGTTTTTCCGGAGGATCTTCGCCAACTAGAAACCACGAAAATATGGAGAAAAGTACGACGCTGTGTTACAGTACCTGCGCCGTGAGCCCCGATTCTTCGCCGTCTTCGCGGCCCCCTATCATACTACGAAGCTTGTCCATCGTTAGTAATAAGTATGTATATGTCGATTATTCGTTTGTAACTAAATGATCTATTACAGTTAGTGACCTAAACTGAAATGCGGAGTTAGCTAATCTAGCTAATGTCCTCGGAACTTCCTAGCGAATAGGCGTGACAATGTCAACGTATGAAACCACCTGACTGATAGCGGAAGCCTACAACGCCTGTCATTGTGCTGTTATTGATGGGGCGCGTTCAGAAGCACGCAACGTTTGGGGATTGAAGGGTCACCGATGTTCCTACCTAGTGCACATTACCGAGGGCTTGAAATTGTTCCACCACACGGACTAACTGGAAAAGGCTACATTTACATTTTGGGGTTAACATTGTCATTTATCAAACGTTTATATCCAGAGCGACTGGCTAACACACGTTTGTATTTCTATCCTTGTCGGGACAAGAGACCTAACCCAGACCCAGAAATCCATGTTCCTTACATGTCCCCACGTACAGACAAACGCGGATCACACACAGAGCATATCCACAGACACACAATTTCATTTGTTTTGCTCTGTATTCCATCACTTTAGATTTGAAGATATACAATTACCATGCGGTTCAATTGCAGACTGTCAGCTTATAATAATTAAAGTCAAACCCAAATCCACCACTAGAGCCTGCGCTCTATCTGAGAGGATTTCATTAGTATAAGTAATAAAGTGACTCTTACACCTATCTTATTAGAGGTGAAGGTAGAGCTACTTCATGATTGCTTACACCTGTCAAATACTCTCAGATCTCCACGAGTGCGTAGGGTTTGGTGTTTGCTTATAATTTTGGTATTGTTGAATTGATTATTATGGGTATGTCGTTGTTAGCCACGACTCTGCGTCGTCATCGTAGTTGTTGGTTCACCTGCCCATAACATGTCCTAATCTGTGTATTTAACCAATAAACTTTATTTTGTTTACTCTCCTTCTAGTTCCCTTTTCCAAATCTTCAGGATTGTGGAAAAAGAAACATCGGTGTTAAGGCAGTGATCAGAGTAACCGAACAATAGAATGTGGGCGTATTATTGATTTTATAATAATATAAATATACAAAATATAATTTATACAAGACTAGAAACCGAGCCAAGCTTTCTTAAAAACAGAAGCGATGTCTGCTACTATGTGTGCTAGAGACGGTAGACGACTAAAAAACACTGATATATATATATAAAAATGTATAAACACAAAACACTTGGTACGCTTCCGGTAAAAAATACTCTCTTCCTATTGGCCGAATTTAAAAATAAGACCGCGACAGTTTGGAATGATTAAAGAAGGAATTTCGGTGTGATTCATGTTTTTGGGAAGCTTTCTGTCACGTAAGTAGAAATAAGGAGCCCAGTGTCATTGAAATGTGTATTTTTGTAATGATTCGAATATACACGGTAGCGAGCGTATTTACTTTTTAGTTGGCTAACGTTAGAATCGTATGAATGTTGGTTTTTTTGTTTGTTGGCTGGCTGGCTAGCTAGCTAGCTAGATCTAGGTGGCTTTTCTTTAGATAACAACATCAAATGAAACCTCATAACAGTCAATGTAGTTGCTAACTAGTTTTGTTTTAATTAACTAAATTAGATTAATATAATATTTTAACAGCATTACACCGACTTCTTACTGCGCTGACTACAGTGTAATTTTAGGCATGTGGTGTGCTGACCTGAACGTCAGGTACTTTTCTAGTCAAGAGTACAGTAGCTGGTTAGGTACATTAACATTAGTTAACTTCAGTAGTTGATAATTTGAAAGGTGTGTTGACTAAGCGAACTACCAACAGAAGGTGAGCAGCGCCTTGCTGAAAACTGAGTTGTAATTTTTCCCACCACATTATTGGACAGGATGATGGAATCATGTTTTCACAACAAATTGGAGACCATGGAGGGCGTGGACGTCGATGACCTGAGAAAAGACCTCTTCTCAGAGTTTCACTCCTTGGACCCAGATGGAACATGCCTACAAGAGATGGAGCATTTGCAAGTGTTCCTTCGCATTCGACCATTTACAACTGCTGAGAATGAAAATTGCGAAGCACAGGTAAATTAATATACCCACCCCTTTGGCTTGAAATTCTGTTTGTCCCTAGAAGGACAAAAGATTCTCTTACATCACCATTATGCACTCTTTGGGAAACCAAGCCTAGGAAATGTACACACTGTTAACCAATGTTTTAAATGACCTTTGCCTGCTGCCTTTTCCCTGCATGTTGAAGGACTGTGTTTCCATTGAGTCCCCGGACACAGTCCTTCTCAAGGCTCCAAGGTCTTCCCTATCAGCCCGGCTCAGTGACAGATCAGTCCCGCATACCGCCCAGCGCTTTCAGTTCTCGCAGGTCAGTAGCAACTGGGCTCGTCAGTGCCAACCATGATCTCACTAGGAACACACAAATTATGTCCTTAGTTTCAATTGTGTTATCTCTTTGTTGTAAGGTCCTGGGGCCAGAAACCACTCAGAGGGAGATGTTTGACAGCACCGTGAGAAATCTGGTCAAGGATGTTTTACAAGGTGGAAACTCTCTCGTGTTCACGTACGGAGTCACAAATGCGGGAAAGACGTTCACTTTTCTAGGTTTGATTATTTTATTTTTGTTTCCCTGCCTCCAGATTTGTATGGAGGCATTTTGGCATAATATCTAAGGAGCCAGCCTGAGTGAGCAGTAGCAAAGATTAAATGTTTCAAATCCAACATGGTGAAAATCCTATGTTAAAACCGCTGATTTTGTCTCATTGTTTTTATCAGCAGCAACCAAGAACTTGGTTTAGGTGGGGAAAGTAACTTGACCCTAAGTGCCCTTTCAACCACTCATTCTAAACACCCATTGAACTGTAGCCTTTATTGTCAACTACATCGCAGTAACAGACCAACTGTCTAAGCTAAGCCAACCTGATTGACATCTCAGTGTTTCCCAGTCCTGTTCCTGGGGTTGTGCACAGTGGTATTTAAATTAAATGCTTGTTGATGTGTTTTGCTTCAAACTGGGTTCAGTTGTTGCTTAATTTGTGTATAGAATTACATCTACCCAGACCAGTAGCGTGCACGGCAGGCTCAGGGCAGGGCAATGCGATGAAGTAGTAGTGTGCACACGGCGGTGTGATGTTTGTATCATCAGCGTTCACCCCTTGCTTTAGGTCCGGAGGCCAATGCAGGCATCCTACCCAGGTCTCTGAATGTCATCTTCAGTAGCATTGAGGGTCGAGTCTACAACCAGATGACCATCAAGCCGCAGCGCTGCAGAGAGTTCATCAGGCTCACCAAAGACCAGCAGAGTGACGAGGCCGTCAACAAGAGAAATCTGTTCCGTGTCCTCAAGGAGGTAATGCAGCTACCGGTTTGGGGTCCGTTCAGGAATTGCACCAAAAGTGTTATTTTGTAACGCTTTTTTGAAACATTTAGAATTTAGTTAGAGTTGACTGGAATTAAAATGGGATTGGACCTGACCTTGACTGCCTGGGTTGGTCCTTTTGACCCGACCTTTTCTCAGTAGGTTGTTCTTTTGGGGTCTAATAACTACTGATTAATGGTCCTGGTCTCTGTTCCTCCATAGGTTGACAATCAGAAGACCAACGTCAGCCATGCAAGCTCCACTGGCAAGACCACCCTGGAAGGCGAGGATGGTTTCATGTTCTCACCTGCACCGCATATTGCATTTCCACTGTGTACTGAAGTAGTCAGTTATCAGAGGCTCTTATCCCGAGTGACTGACCGTTTTGGTCAGTAGCTCGTCGTCACGGTGGTCTTCTGTCCTAACAGAGGTCGGTAAACCAACACGTGTTTCTCCGCTGGCAGGGTCCACGCTTAATGCCGTTGAGGAGACAGTGACTGAAGACAGCTTCAGTCTGGTTGTTGACACACACACCAAGTTCTCTGTCTGGGTGTCCTTCTGCGAGATCTACAATGAGAACATCCACGACCTGCTGGAGCCCGTCCACAACGGGGCGGTGAGGAGATCCACACTGCGATTGTCGCAGGACGTCAAGGGCAACTCTTTTGTGAAAGGTGACCGAGGCGTTTATAGGTGTATGGGTGGCTGATGCATCTTATTATTTCTTAATTTAAGCTGTAACATGGCTGTTGTAAAACACAATGCATGTGAGAACCTTTATAGCACGTGACGATCTCTGTATTAAAATGTAAGAAAGTGAGAGCGGTGCTCGTTGGAACGCAGGGTAAACCTTGGAACGACGACAACGAGTTGCAGCATCGACCGTGCTCCAGAAAGGTGCTTGGAAGAGGAGCTGAAAAGCCTTTACTGTTGTCATTTCAGATCTCAAGTGGGTACAGGTGAACAATGCAGATGAGGCCTACAAGGTGATGAAGCTGGGAAAGAAAAACCAGAGCTTTGCCAGCACCAAGCTCAACCTGCTGTCAAGCCGGAGGTTACATTTATAAAAATATCCTAAATATTTCTTAATATTTGTTTTGGATGTGGTTGTCTGGGAATTAGCAGCAGATCCCACAATAGGTTGGCAGCAGTATTGTCATAGCAACCTCTCTCTCCTCTGCTCAGCCATAGCATCTTTTCAGTTCGTATCCTACGGATTGAAGATTCTAGGATTCCTCGTGTGAACTGTATTAGCGAGTAAGTTGAATGCATGTTTGCTCACACACACACACACACACACACACACACACACACACACACACACACACCGCATCCTGTATAGATTAGGTTTTGTTGGTCGAGACTTGGCTAAAGGGGTTTTACTGTTGAGTCCCTTCATCTACTTTTGTTTGTTTATATCTCTGTGTGTAGTTAAAATTATGTTAATGCATACTTCAGCAAAGCCAATGCAAACTAATAGCCACTCTGATGAAAACTAATTTTGAGCCGTAGGGAGTTGTGCTGGACCGGTTCTGACCGATGGTAGGCCGCTGTGTGCCGGCTGCTCTGCGAAATGTTACTTCCTGCCCACTAAATCAACTGTGCACTAGTGCTCTTTGAGAAGCTAGGACTACCTACGTGTGATTTCCGTGAACTGTCATGGAGAGGGTCAGCTCAAACTTCCGGGCCTATGTTTCCGTCCCTGATGTTCAGGCCTTCAGGGAGAAATTACAGATTTGCTGTGGCTCCATCGTAGTTTTGCTTGGGTCACAGTAAGTGAAGTGGAGGAACCAATGGCTTGTATCTCGCAGTGTGGATGTATATCTGGAAATGTGAGCAACGGCTACATTCAGCCTGGTCTATACTTCTGTGGGTCTGCATTCTTAATGTCATGTGCAGAGATATGCTCAGCATTTAAAGTTGTAGCCTTGTTGTGTAGATGGCGCCGCCTAGCGCAAAAAAAATGTAATGGCTATGTTGCAAAATGGTGGTTTGTTCGCTTGTAGCGCAGGAAAACTTCACAGAAGTTGGTGAACAATATAATAGCTACCTAGCTAGATTGGGGAAGACGCAAACGACAATCTGTTTCTGGAATGGTGAGTTTGAGAGAACTTTTAAAATTAAGTAAGAAGGATGATGAGTTGGAATATCTGGTTTGTATACAGTTAATTAGGAGAAAGAAGACTCAAAAGGAGTTTTGTCAATGAGGACTTTGAATATTCCTCGAGCAGATGAGGGAGAACAGTGTGCGTGTTCAAATTTTGCCTGAATTCCTTACTCTAGGTCAGGGGTGTCCAAACAGTTCCACGGAGGGCCGAGTGTCTGCAGCTTTTCGCTCTCACCTTGTACTTGATTGACTAATTAGTTTACTAATTGGTTAGTTTCTACCCTCACCTGGTTGTTTAGGTGTGAACTGGGAACCAATTTATAGGAAAAACCAAAAACCCCGCAGACACTCGGCCCCCCGTGGAACGGTTTGGACACCCCTGCTCTAGCTGAACTAGAGCAACTCCCACCAGCAACCGTTTGTGCGTCTCTGCGGTTGACGTGTCTGGCTCAATCAATCAAATTTATTTATAAAGCCATTTTTACATCAGCAGTTGTCACAAAGTGCTTTTACAAAACACCCGGCCTTAAAGCTAGCTATGCGCGTTTAGTTTTTTGAGCTGGTGCGCGTAGCCATTGCGGCCTAGTTTTGTGGTGCCCGAGGACCCTACGCAGACCCGTTTGACATTGAAGTATAAATCAGGCTTTAGTCTGTAGTCTTAAAACAAGACCTCTCTCCATCCACAATATACATACCTGAGGTAAATGTGTACATAACCCAGAAACTGGATCTGTGCTGAACAAATAGCACAATGACTAGACCAAGAACATGTGGTGCTTTCCAGGTCCGGGGAGGTTGTCAAGTGACAGTCAGACAGATGCACTGGATTCCCAACTGCACGCATTGTTACAGTCTCACTGGAGACTGGTGCGCCAGCCCAGGTGCCGGTTGTTTTGTGGTTTTCCTGGAGCGTGGGCCCTCACATCTCCTGGATATAAAACCAAGGGACAACGCACTACTTAGTATTGCTTGTCTGTCTGTTTTTTTTTTGTGAGATTGTGTGAAATTATGCATTAGAAAAAGGTGCAGAAATTATGCTAACAGTGACAGTATTCACCATTGACTTGGTTGACATTAATGACTGATCTGCACAAAAAAGACTTTCTCTTGGTTACAGAGGGACTGACTCATTTCTCCTTAAAGGGGAAGTTGATGCTGTTGAATGGTGTCTGTGCTTCTCACACAGGACGCTGGACAAATCAGTCCCTGTTGGTAATTCCGTTACATGTTGATCAGGCTAATTGTTTTGGTATGTCAGTAACCAATTCATAAAAACTGTATTTAAAATGCATTTCGGTCATTTCAACCCCTTTTCTCCCAATTGTTAACTATGGAAAGTATTAAATACTCTTTTTTATTTATTTATTTTAATTATTTTTTTGTACCATATACTTGACCGTGTGTTTTCAAAAGTGAGTAAAGAAATGCTTTTGTCGACTGGAGTGTTTGTAGACAACCTATTTAACATAAATCAGCAGTTTTGTGAATTGCCATGAGAAATGAATTGCCATGTCTTCAGCCTACTCTGTTTATATTGTTAAATGGCTTCAGTGTTACCATCAGAAACTGTCCTTTCAAGGCAGGAATGTTTTCCTCTGTCTAGGCTGTCTTTGTGTGACCTTGCTGGCTCAGAGAGGTGTGCTAAAACGCAGAATAAAGGTGAGCGTCTGAAAGAGGCTGGGAACATCAACACTTCCCTAATGACACTGGGCAAGTGTATCAACGCACTACGGCATAGCCAGCAGTCCAAGTAAGCCCTGCTTTGTGAAATGCGTAATACTTGTCACTAGGGAATTATAGACTGCAAAGTCAATACAAATCCGTCAGAATCTACTGTGTATTCCTGAAGTAAATTATCGGCAGAGCTCACACTGCTTACACAATAGAAACAGTGATGTTTTTGACCTTCGACACTGGTGGTTGTGCCAGGCTTCCGCAGCACATCCCCTTCAGGGAAAGCAAGCTGACCCACTACCTGCAGGGCTTCTTCTGTGGCCGGGGCAAGGCCTGCATGATTGTCAACATAAACCAGTGCGCCTCCATGTTCGATGAGACCCTCAACGTGCTCAAGTTCTCCGCCGTGGCCCAGAAGGTGGTGGTCCTGACCACCAAGACGGTTCCTCCTCTGGCCACTAAGAGGTCCGCCCGGGAGCTGTCCATGATCATCAACAATGCCGACCGGAAGAATCTGTTGAGTCACGGTAGGAGGAGCTCTCTGGTGGCCTGGGAGAACAGTCTGGAGGACGTGCAGGAGGACCAGGACGATGAGGATGAGGACACCGAGGAGGAAGAGGAGAGCATGGTAGAGAACACTGTGATGGATGAGAGCATGCCGCAAGTGGACGATGACATGATTGTCATTGATAAAGGCACTTACGAGGTGAGGATTTCTTCAGGGTTCTGTGTAGTTATGGCCTTTTTATTTTAGTGCTTTCTGGTTCTGTGTTTGGCGAGTCTGACGAGACCACCGTTGACACGTGTGGAACTGACGGGTGTTGGGCCCAACAACCCCTGAGAATCACAGGCCGAGTGTGACAGACCTGTGGACTCCGCAATGAATAAGTCTGATTCATTCAGAGGAATGAATCAGTTGATTGAATTCATTCAGAGGAATGAATCGGATCAACTCTCTCGGGAGGAAAATGCATAATTTAGACTTCTCCGCTACTAGTTTCTCTGACTTAGAGCCAACTTGGCCAGGCCACTAATGGGGTCAGACCAGTTGCCCCTACTCCTACATAACTGTCCCGGCCACATTCGGCTGCCAAACGTTGCAGATACACGCCGCGAATAGCACTGAAATGATTCCCTATTCTGGATCTACAAACTGCGTTCCGTCTTAACAACATTGCAAGTTTTTTATAATTATTTGTAGATCGGTCAGCCACAATTTAACGGCGCCACGTTGCAGTTTTGACAGCTGTTGTGTGTGTGTGGACCCTTCAGAAACAGCTGCGCCAGTTGAAGGAGCTCCAGGAACTGGTCCAGAAGGTACGATCTGAGAACCTGGCGCTCGAATCTCGGATCCGCGAAGAGGTCACCAGGGAGTTCTCCGATCTCTTTTCAGAAATGCAGAAGGATTACAAGTGAGCTATTGTTTTTGTTTTAGTCCTTACTGTCATATGGATAAAGGAACATTTTCTTTTTGCTTATTTATTGTTTGCTTATTTTTAGTTGAGTCATTAAGGTTATAGCTAGAGCTTGATTACATCCATAATGTTTTGTGTCTGGCAGTGATCGCCTGGTCAAAGAGAAGGAGATCATTGAGGAGAGAGCAGAGACGCGTCTGATGATCCTGAAGAATCTCATGAACAAGAACAGCAGTCAGGAAGAGCGGCACCGAGCAGAGAAGGTCCTGGTAATGCGTTGTTAACACGATGTGTCCCAGACCTCTAGCAGTGGTCTGCCTGCTATGTAACAGTATTGACTTGTATGTTCTCAACAGCTCAATGTCTCTAGTACAAATGTAACAGAAACTGAGGGCACTCAGAGTGCTTGCCTCCTTTTTCTCCTGCAGGAGGATAAGTTGTCATTTGGGGACATGTTTGACTCCATGTGCAGCGACTTGGCGGGTATCAAGGAGGTGGCGGAGGCAGCCAAGACATGTCTGGTGACTGAACCGGATGCCGGCGGTGACACCGTCTCCGACCTGGAGACCAGGGTGGCCCGTTTGTCCGCTCGGCTGAATGAAGCCCTGGAGCAGCTCTCTGTTAAAACCCAAGGTAGAACAAACCGTCGCCTCGCTGTCTTTGTTCATCGGAAGACTGTCGTCTTCTCGCGCACTTCAAAACTTATAACGTAGTATTTAATCTGAAGATAGAAATAACGGGGAAGGTCTAACCAACTAATTAACCAAAGCGCATCCAAGTTCATTTCAGTATACCTATATCACAGGTCATTGTGGGAGGTTTTGCAGCTGTGAGCTCAATCGTCTTCGCTGGGGAGTCCATTCTCCTCTAGCGTGCTTGTGTACTAGCGAATACTTCCTGGTTCAGTGAGCAGTGTGATTACATGGTGAACTGTTTTGCACAGTGTGCATCACAGGAGACATGTTTCGTACTTCCACTCTCCAGCTGGGGGGTTGAGAAATGAAGTATGGGATGTGATGGAGGGGAAGCTCGGTTTCTGACCTGATCGCCTCTTTCCACAACAGTGGCTGTGCTAGAACACGTCATATCTCCCTTTGCTTTTTGCTTACCATTTGTCTTTCTATTTCAGAGCTAGATAATTTTTATAGACAAGCCCAGCAAGCAAACGAACAGCTTGAAGAGGCAAGAAAGGTAGCGAGCTCTTTCTTTGGTTTTGGTTTTAATGATGTGTCACAGGTTCTCACTGTGAACCTGTGAGATTTCTTTTCTGGCTTCATTGAGAATTTGTGACTGGGTTCTTCTCTTTTAGAGTGCAGAGACTCAAGAGCTGAAGTCCTCTCATCTCTTGGATATTTGTAATGAGAAGGATGAGATGATCTCCCGGCTACAGATCACCGTCGACGAGCAGGCTAAAGCTGCCAGCCAGGATGTACGTTTATTTTTAAGAGGCATTTTGATGGGTTTTGACAAGCTAATTGTAATCCGCCCTTGCTTTCTCTCCTGTACCATTGTCCTTAACTAGCGCTAATTCCCCAACATGTCACATTACAGATAGAACAAAGTAAACAGTCAGGCTGGCGGCCAATACCTTTCTGCAAACGTTAGGGAACTATTTCAGTATATTATGTTAACACAGAAGCAGGATAACGTCATGGTTAACTTCAAGGGGCACAACTACCTTACCGCTTTGTTTTTCCTGCATGTTTTATTTTTGGAATTACCTGCAACTTAGTGACTGAACTTTTACTTCCCTGATCTCGCTTACAGAAGCTTGCATATCCACAGTGTGACCACAATGACTCCAGTAGACCAAGCCTAGTATTTATTTTTTTTAATCTGTTGTTTCTTCCTTGATAGAAGACCACATTAGACAGCATCAAGCAGGAGATCCTGCATCTGAAAAGGAGCTGCACATGCTTTAGGGAGGAGAGGGCCAGCTCTCGCAATGCGAGCCGCAAAAGGCTGGTGGACCTCCAGCCAGATGTGGAAGACCAGCCCCCCAGCAAGAAAGGTACGGGTTGGGCGCCGAGCACGGCTGGGAAACCCCTCCCGTCATTTGTGGGAGTGAGAGCCGGGGGGCGAGAGAATACCTCCAAAGGTCGCAAAAACATCCGCTTAAAAAGACGGATGTCCTCGCTGAAGAAAGAACGTTGCTGAGTCCCTTCTACGTTTTTTCATGTGTTCCCATGTTTCTGTTCCCACTGTCTGTATTGTAAAGACGTTGTTCTAATCTGTGTTACTTCAACTACTAAATAAAGTTGTTTTTTTAATGTGGGGGTGGGGGGTTTACTGTGATCAGGTGTTTGCCCCTTCTTGTAGTGTCCGGGTTAGTTGATTTATTGAGGGATTAATTCATGTTGTGGGGAATCATATTTATTCACAAAAAGGCCTTACTATATCGACTTTGACACAGGCCTCATAAAGGGGCAAAGTTTCCTAACATGTTTAAAATGTGTCTGCTTCTTTGCTATTTAGAGAACCGGTCTTATTACATCCCTGTAGCTGACGCTCAGAGGCAGCGACAGTTTGTCGCTTCAAACTGTTCCGGCTTCTTGTCAACCTAAGACGACGCGTTATAACACAGCAGTTGACCGTGTTCTAATACTGGTTGTTTGCAGCTCCTTTGCGTATCATTTCTAAAGTGTTCTTGTTATTAGGGGTCCGTGAGGAGTGTAGTGGGGGCGCCGGGGCGAAGACGGACAGTTTGCTCGCAGAGCCAAACTTGAGATCCTCAGACGTGGTCAGATTGGAGGAGGTCCGTGCGCGGCCCGTCCCAGGGGAGTGCCAGGAGCAAGCTGGGAAGCTGGACGCCCCGGAGGGATGGGTGAGCGTGCCGACGGCCGAAGCCTTGAGGGACCGCCAGGCCACGCGTGACCATGAGGGCAGAGGCGAAGATGCCCTGATAGCCTCCCTGACACAGGAGGTGACACGCCTGAGGCAAGAAGTGGGGGTCTCTCAAGCTGTGTCTGAGGTACCAAGGGACCGTGGGCTTCGTTTAGACACGGCGGAACTGAAGAGGGACTGCTCGGAGGCCCTGGAGGAGAGCGAGAGGAGGCACAAGCAGATTCAAATGCTTGAAGGAGAGCTGAAACAGAAGCTGTCCCAACAGAAACTCACTTCAGACCAGGAGATGGAAGAGCTGAAACAGAAGCTGTCCCAACAGAAACTCACTTCAGACCAGGAGATGGAAGAGCTGAAACAGAAGCTGTCCCAACAGAAACTCACTTCAGACCAGGAGATGGAAGAGCTGAAACAGAAGCTGTCCCAACAGCAGGTCATAGAACAGGAATTGGAAGAGATGAAACAGAAATTGTTGCAACAGGAACTGACTTCAGATCAGGAACTTAAAGAGCTGAAACAGAAGCTGGCCCAACAAGAACTGACTATGGAACAGCTTAAGAAGGAAGTGAAGGAAACTAAGACCAAGGACGACCACATCGACAGCGAGAGAGAGACTGCAGAGACGTTGAATACACCAAATTCGGACCTAGAGGCCGAGGTCGCTACCTTGAAAGGAAAAATGGCCGACCTAAAGGAGAAGGAGCGTACCTGGCAAACAGACAGGGAGGCAGCCATAACCGTGTCCCAGGTGTATAACGACGAGCTCCTGTCCCAAACCGAGAGAGCAGCAGAGCTGGAAAAGAGACTGTCTGAGAAGGAGACGCAGGTGTCGGTCCTGCAGAAGAACCTGAGGGACGCACAGGACAGACGGGAGGAGGAGGAGACAGCGGCTGTGCAGGAGGCTCGCAGGAGGGAGGTGGAGAGGAGGAGGGAGCTGCTGGCTGTGGCTGAAGAGGCCATCGCTCAGAAAGACGA
The DNA here is from genome assembly GCA_016801175.1 of Esox masquinongy. NCBI lineage: Eukaryota > Metazoa > Chordata > Actinopteri > Esociformes > Esocidae > Esox > Esox masquinongy. The sequence goes on along the minus strand of JACXGI010005964.1, from coordinate 6,459 downwards.
GGAGCTAGAGAAGAGAGCCCAGGACATTGCCAGGTTAGTACACCGGCAATTGACTGTAGAGATAAAGGCGCTATTGAGGGCCTCTGTCGTTGCTGTCAACGAAGTGGGACTTCCAACTTCCTTGGCTGGTCCCAACTGATGACTGTTATTGAGAATTAAAGAATGATGATGTCAGTCGTAGGGAGGTCCAATAGTCTAACCCGGTGCCTCTGGTGCACATGTACTGCTGAAGTCTGGGTTCAAATCCGGGCCACCCCTCTTCAGCAAACTCTACTTTCCTGACAAGTGAAACATAGATGCAGTATTTGTAATTGGGATTGCATGTTTATTTTCCCGTTCTTTCTCAGTGTCAAGCGTTGTGGAAAATCTTGTATTGTTTAAATCCAACAGATTGAAGGAATTGGCTAAAATTGACTCAGACAAGGTGAAGAGTTTGAGTCTGGACCTTCAGAGAAAAGAGGACGACACTTCTGATCTCAAAGAGAAGCTGGCCGACGCTAAAAAACAGATTCAGCAAGTTCAAAGAGAGGTAAACGCTGATATTTATACAAGAGATTAATAGCTAATGCTTAATTACATATAGAGTCACTATTAATAATATTGCTGACATTTTATCTCCTACCCAAGATCTCATCCGTGCGTGACGAGGATAAATGTCTGAAACAAAAACTGCAGGACATGGAGAAATTGAAGAAACAGCAACAAGCTGAATTGGCCAACAGAGACAGGAGCATACAGCAGCTGAGAACAGTAAGATGTTTTTCTCACAGCATTATTTCCATCCTAATGAAGGTAAATGTCCCTGTTTCATTGGGCTCACAGGGTTATTCCGTCCTAACGAAGGCAAACGTCCCTGTTTCATTGAGCTCACAGGGTTATTCCGTCCTAACGAAGGGAAACGTCCCTGTTTCATTGAGCTCACAGGGTTATTCCGACCTAACGAAGGGAAACGTCCCTGTTTCATTGAGCTCACAGGGTTATTCCGACCTAACGAAGGGAAATGTCCCTGTTTCATTGAGCTCACAGGGTTATTCTGTCCTAACGAAGGGAAACGTTTCAATGAGATTCATTCAGCTGTCTTTCCATCCAGGAGCTGGCTGCTGACTCGAAACCTGATGACAAGCTCAAGCTCTATGAGAACGCCTGCCAAGGTACATGTCTCTGGTTTCTTCTAGTCTGTATGTCTCACCTACATAATATGCTGTGTGTGATTTACTTTTTTTTTTTTTTGTGTCCCAGATTTGCAGGTCAAAGAACGTGTGATCGAGGACATGCGACTGGCTCTGACTGAGCTGGAGGAGACCCAGGCCGAACAGGACCAGGTGCTGGAGGCCAAACTGGACGACATCGAAGCCCTGACTGAAGGTTGGGTCCCTGGGAGCTTTTCATTGGTTGGGTCCCTGGGAGCTTTCCATTGGTTTGGTCCCTGGGAGCTTTCCATTGGTTGGGTCCCTGGGGGCTTTCCATTGGTTGGGTCCCTGGGGGCTTTCCATTGGTTGGGTCCCTTGGGGCTTTCCATTGGTTGGGTCCCTTGGGGCTTTCCATTGGTTGGGTCCCTGGGGGCATTCCATTGGTTGGGTCCCTGGGAGCATTCCATTGGTTGGGTCCCTGGGAGCTTTCCATTGGGATCACAGCTCTTTATATATTGGTGGTTTTCTATATTCACACCCAGACATTGTGTTTATTATCATCAAACCGAGTCAATTATATTCTGTTACCTAGTGCCAAGAATATAAACAAGGTAGGCATTTTTACAGATGAGGCTGGGTTTTGGAAACCCTAGAGGATGTATTTGACAACCACTCCTCAAAAGACACTGTCACACACACACACACACAGACAGACACAGACCTGGATGTTGAGTTGGTGAAAGGAGGTGTAGACATTCCTGTTGGACTGGGTGACAGTGCTCCGATGGTTTGTCATTTCAGAGGTGGAAAAACTCAAAGCGCTGTTACGCCACCGGGACAGTGGAGAAGACCTGAAAGACAGCCAATCAGACGATGCCAAACAGGAAGCACTTCAGGCTCAACTCACCTTGAAGGTGCACATCTAAATATTTAGCGGCTGACATTTTTTCTCCTGGATTAATCGGTGCCTGTATGTTGACTCCCTTGTATGTAATATGTCATTTAGCGTGTGCCTTTTTTAAAAGCAACACGTGTGTGTGTGTGTGTGGGGGGGGGGGTTCAAACCCACGACCGCCTGTTGATACTGGTGCCCTGCCACCTGAACTGAGCCGTTTTGGAGCACAGTGTCAGCCCCTGTGCATGTGTGTGCGTGTGTAGACGTGCACCGAGAAGCACCAGGCGGACCGGAGAAAGTGGCTGGAGGAGAAGATGGTTCTGATCCGACAAGCCAAGGAGGCTGAGGAGAAGCGGAACCAGGAGATGAGAAAGTACGCTGATGGCCGAGAGCGACACGCCAAACAACAAAGCCAACTGGTAAACAAACAACGTCCTGTACAAGTGGCACACATTCCAGAAATGAGCCCCTCCTGATTACAGTACTGTACCTGTACATGGGACGAGTCCTAATTGTTTTGCTCCGAGTCCTTACATTCCCTCTCTGATGAGGAACTGTGACTCTGAGGAAATGCATTTGAGAATTATCTCAACCTTGTGATCCCCTTAGGAAGCCCTTTCGGCCCAGCTCAGGGAAAAGGAGCAGGACCTTCTGGAGTGGAGGAAGGAGCGGGACAGCCTGGTGGCCGCCCTGGAGGTCCAGCTGACTAAGCTCCTCTCCAGCAATGCAGACAAGGACAAGCTGATAGCCAGTCTACGCTGTGACGCCACCTCCCTACCACCAGAGGTCAGCATGAGCACACAGGCGCTGGACTCTTGCTGGGGCTGTCAGAGACTGTTCATGTGTTATTGAGGTTGGGTCTGCACTGTGGTTGGTCATTGACATTTTTCACTCGTTGGCAATCTTGCTCAAAGCGCATCTAATGTGTGAAATGCCGTTACGCAATAATGTCATTCTCAAAGTCACTCCTGGAAGGTGCATCAGGTAAATGGCTTAACTGAATAAACATTCAACCAATTCATTATTATTAAAAACAAATCTAATAGGACTGACACAAATTCTCATTGAAGGCTCCACAAGGAGGGGTGAAGTCATTACTGATCCATAGAAAAAAACTGACGTTTTCAATAATTGAGAAAATGCATACTCTTTTAATGATTTCTCTATAATTTAAAAAGCAGAAGCGATTTAATTAATTTTTAATTGAATCCTGAACTGTGACTTCTCCCGCCCAACCCGCTCGTGGAGATGTCCGTCTTTCCTCCTCCAGAGAGACATTAAACCATCCGTGGCCCATCAGTGTCCATCACATTCCAGGTCTATTTCCTAACCATCTCTTCTCCTTCAGACGGACCACATCCAGCTTGAGGAGCTGCAGAGTCATTTGTCCGAGAGGGAAGCTGAGATTCTTACCCTGAAAGAACAACTAAAAGCTGCCCTCAAATCTGGCAGCGGTGTTTCAGCCCAGTCCGGTAGTGACCACAGAGAGACAGCCACCCAGGTAAGGCAGACGGGCAGTCTTCCTTTTAAAACAAAAAAAGGTACAGTGTTCATTGGCATCGTGCCCAGGGTCCAGTGTGTGAACTGCTCAGTATCTGATAGTCACCTCAGCACACCAAACATCTAAATGTTTAAACCTTCTAACTAAACCTTTTATCCACTTCACCCATTTGGTGAGTTGATTGGTTGATTTTGTGTCTCTTACAGACTGAAGTAGACGAGTGTCCTCTGAAATGCAAAGCTCTTCATAGTGGCAGTTCACTGGTGTGTGGAGGGACAATGGCGAAGCGGAACAGTCAGGTAATGTCTGCCAGTGGTCTGGGATGTCTCCAGTCAAGGGTCTGGGATGTCTCCAGTCAAGGGTCTGGGATGTCTCCAGTCAAGGGTCTGGGATGTCTCCAGTCAAGGTTTTTCTGTCCTTCAAACATTTTCCTTAAAAAACAAAAGTAAAAGCACGTTCTTGCCGCAGGAACAACCAATAGGCAATGAGTAGAAAGGCTCATTCTGTCCGCACCTCGTTTATTTTTGCAGTGCGTTGAGCAACACGTGCAGACAATTTAGTTAGGTGAATATTTAACTGATCTGACACAATGGTTGCTTTCACTGGATGTTTGTGGTTTTGTTTGGGATTTGAGGCACTACTGAGTAGAAAGTCACTCTGGATCCAAGTATGTCCCAAATATGTGGTGACCTCACCACTCTGTGTACCCCCGTGCTGTAGGGGTCTGGGGGTTACCCCTCCGTTCTGGAGTCCTCTGAGATCTCCACGGAGGGGGGCCGGACCCGCCGCTTCCCCAAGCCGGAGCTGGAGATCTCTTTCAGCCCACTGCAACCCAACCGGATGGCCCTGAAACGACAGGGAGAGGACGTGGTCAATGTCAAAATCACCCGCTCAGCGCGCAAGAGGAAGAGCACAGAGATGGACAAGGTAAATGGCATGGTAGGAGGAGAAGACAATCTTCTGTTTCTGGAAGTGTTACGGTATGCTAGTGTAGTCTATTACACTATGCTGGTCTATTACAGGGCCGCACCACTGTTATATATTTTTCATGACTTTATGTTAGGGACTGAACTCCCCAAACCTTCAATCTCAGCAGACACTATCCACAAAGCTTTCTTTACAGACTGACAGTGACAACGTTTGATGGATCAGATCTAAGTTCAGTCCAGATTACAACGTTTTGTGACTGCTAGCCAGAATTTTGATAGACCGATCAGCTGCAATGGCATGTCCATCCGGGGGATTTCTGTTCAAGAGAGTTGAAGATCGAGACATTTGTCCTCTGAAATACATCTCGCCCAGCCGTTCTGCTTCTTTTGACTCGTGCTGCGTGAGGATTCAAAACCCTGACCGCAATGAAACAGCTGTACTGACAGATCGTGACTCCACCGCTGTCCCGGTTGTAAGTCTCATCCCCGTCTCCTTCAAGTGATTTGTGGGGACCATCTGTACTGTGACGCTTCTAATAATCCCTCGTCTGCATCTGGAGCCAGTCAGCAACCTAACTAAGTGCAGTAGCGCAAGAAACCACACATTTTAATTGCCTGAGATGAGAGATTATGAAGTGTTAATTGGGTTCAGCGCATTAGAGGTTTACTGCCCAGTCTTTAAAAGCATTGAAATTGCCAGCTCGGGCTTCCATTGTGGAGAGGGAAGAATTGCGTCTTCCCATAACATACGTGTGCCCCAATACCTTCCCGGTTATTGTGTGAGACAGAGTTGATTTAGTGTGTCGTGAGTGTGGTGTGTGTCGTGAGTGTGGTGTGTGTCGTGAGTGTGGTGTGTGTCGTGAGTGTGTGTGTGTGTGTGTCGTGCTATGGGGCTCTTACAGAAGATGCAGAAGGAATATTTATGAGTGTTGAAACTGCTGTTGGAGACGAATAATTATATTAATGACCACTGTGTTTACTGTGTTCTAAGACTGGAGGCAGAGTGAGGTGGGGGATGTCGGGGGAGGACAGGAGAGGGGTGAGAAGGACGCCCTTCCCTTGGTGCATTTGTGATGATGGTCTAATTGGGGGAACTTGCAGTCCTCGGCTCCAGTGTGCTGTTTGATGGAGACTGGTGGATCTGAGGGTTCCCGGGGCTGTTTTAGTGTTGTGAAATGTCCTGTCTGGTTTCTGACACATGTAATGATACATTCACACTGGCCTTACAGAAATCCCTGCTACCTGTCTCTCTGACACACAATACAGGGTTTTATCTCCTGGTCATAGCCCTCCTTTGTCTCGTCAAGCTCAACTGACTCCTTGTGGTGGGTTGAGCACCTGCAAGCTCCATCGCGGTTGTTGACCGGGGAGCGGTGTCACAAGGGTGATTGGATTATAACTGACCAGTTCTGATGAATCTATGTATGAATCTATGTATCGACTATGCTTTTCCAATGACGACTTTGAAATACATTTTAGGAAAACATGCAATGGACAGAAATTGATTTAAAATCCGATTTAACAGATTGACTGCGACTTGGGTATTAAAGATATATGCAGTTATAACTAAACAACTTCTGTAGTGACTTGCCCTAATAATGTCATTTGTGACCTTCAGTCAGTTTCTGCTAATAGTGTCCTGGTATCGATGGCCAGGTGTCTGTGGTCCTCGTATCGATGGCCAGGTGTCTGTGGTCCTCGTATCGATGGCCAGGTGTCTGTGGTCCAATATCGACGTTGAAACATGGCTGATTGGTGCAGAAGACTGTTTAATCTCATCGTTAGTCATAATTGGCGACCTCACGAGGTGCGTCCATTGTTTTCCACAGAGTTTAACAAACCTCTTTTGTCTTTGAAGAAGAAAAGCTGGCACAGTAAGGCTAAACGGGAGGCAACCAAAGGCAAATCTCAGGTACACTTCTCCCCTCAAACCGTCCTCCACGCGCTGTTCCTCCTACCAGTGTCCTCTCATCCATCACAGGGTTAATGTCCTCTTCATGCTCC
>JACXGI010005963.1:18676-44346 GCA_016801175.1 Esox masquinongy | reverse complement strand
CATGTGTGCGCGTGTGTGTCTGTGTGTTTTCCCTGGACCTGTAGCCAGAGGGCACTGGAGGACGCATGTGGATGGGGCCAAACTCTGCACAGACCACCGGCTCCAGTGAGGAGATCATAGATTTCACAACAAGAAAATTCCATGGAACAAGAATAGACAGAATATAAACTGGAGTTGTATTGTATGTGTTCTGGTCTGAAATCACATGACTGATTAAGACAAGGTTGGGGCCGTTCGGGGGTGTGGATTTACGCGTGCGGACTCGTGTTTGTGTGCGGACGCGTGTCTGTGTGCATGCGTATGTTCTGCTTGGAGCTTGTTTGAATATTTATTGTCACCCTTTTGATATTGTAGTAGAAGCCTTGGGATGTTACTGTATTATTTAATTCCATGACAACATTGCTCTACATCCATCTGCACCTTCTGGACATCGGCTTTCACCCGTTCCCATGTGAAAGTAGACGTTTGTTTGGGTCCTCAGTACATCATTAGATGCCATGGAAACCAGCCACTACTACACGGGGGATGGCAATAAAACACAGGCTCTGCCTCCAATGTCTGTGTGTCCAATCCCAGTGCCTAACAGACCTTGAACTACTACAACTCCTTTCGATGTTCTTAGGTATAGTATACGTTTTTCCCTGAAGACATAAACACTTTACCCGTAGACATTTTTAAAACCATAAACTGGTGAATTTGAGAGCTCTTGTTGAGAAATTTGAAGACAGAATTTTGCCACAATTCAAATACATCTCCCACTCCATCCCAAAGAAATAAGCGAGTGTCGGAAATACTTAAGAGTTGGAGAGGAATCCCGCTGAAGCGTCTCTCAAAACCGACTTAGCCCAAAGTGCGTTGGTTCCTCTGTTGCGAGCCTGAGAACCGTGTGCCTCTGTCACTCACAGTACTAGAGTGACATTGATCTCTCTTTTCCACGCTGATTTCATAAACATGAGCCTGCAAATCTCATCTTTTCCTGCATAGAACCGTATGTATTTCCTTATAGAATCAGGAATATTTAAGAAGGGTCCTGGAGGAGGTGCTCCTTGTACATTCAAACCAATAGGTTTGTCTGCCTTTAAATTTGAATAGGTTTCTCTGCCTTCCAATTTGAAAAGGTTCCTCTGCCTTCCAATTTGAATAGGTTTCTCTGCCTTCCAATTTGAATAGGTTCCTCTGCCTTCCAATTTGAATAGGTTCCTCTGCCTTCTAATTTGAATAGGTTCCTCTGCCTACCAATTTGAATAGGTTTGTCTGCCTTTCAATTTGAATAGGTTCCTCTGCCTACCAATTTGAATAGGTTTGTCTGCCTTTCAATTTGAATAGGTTTGTCTGCCTTTCAATTTGAATAGGTTTGTCTGCCTTTCAATTTGAATAGGTTTCTCTGCCTACCAATTTGAATAGGTTCCTCTGCCTACCAATTTGAATAGGTTCCCCTGCCTTCCAATTTGAATAGGTTTGTCTGCCTTCCAATTTGAATAGGTTCCTCTGCCTTCCAATTTGAATAGGTTCCTCTGCCTTCCAATTTGAATAGGTTCCTCTGCCTTCTTATCGGTAAGAAATGAAATAATTCCGAATACTACTCCAGGAAGCTGGCTCAAATGTAGCCACACAGCATCAATACATTTTTCATGACTAGATGTCAATTATGAAAGCCTGATCACAAGGCATAAAACGTTACATTAAGCCAAACCAGATCTTGGTTGTTATTTACTACACAGTTGTGAGAAACATGTTGGAAAGCAAAAAAAGACAAAGGAGTAAGTTGTCTGTAGGCTGCCATAATATTGTAGCAACTTACAAATAGGTAGCCTACATCATACCAAATAAATGGGAGAGAAATAGACTTTAGACTCTGTCGGTGACTGAGCATAGAAACTTTGGGTCAATGAAACTGGAAAGCTTTTTAAGGACAATATTGTATTTTCATATTATGGGCTATGTGTCTAATCATACACCTACTGTAGAGCTAGTTCAATGATGGATTGAAGACAGGGTTGTTTTTATTGATCTACGATTTTCACTGTTAAAATAGTCATTTTGATAATTTGTGTGGGATTGAAAAGATTCTCCCGTCATGTAAAATGACTTGAAATGTATTTATAAAAGACCACAATCCCCCCAGGCCCTATGGACAAGAAAGAAAATCCCATCTTTGAAAAGCACCTCTAATATTGCTCTAAGCAATATTGTTAGAATGGGGAGGGTCACTTGTTTTCTGTTTCAAGTGTTTGGAGAGGGTCACTTGTTTTCTGTTTCAAGTGTTCAGAGAGGGTTACTTGAAAATATGTTTGGCTGAAAGGAAGATCCATTTTCATTTCAGAAAGGCCTTTCTTTCTCCAGGTACTTCTCATTATAAAAAAATATACTCCCTGAGAAGCTTTGAAGCAAGTGTCTTGGGGATCAGCACTGAAAAAGCCATCATTCCTTGGCTACAAGTAGCACGAATGGCTTCTCTTGAAGTCCATTTGATGTCCCTACTCATGATCCACTTCCTGTTATCTTCCACACCCATTTCTCTCTGCTGCACACCTGGGAGTGGTTCTGGTCTCGGTGTGTGTTTACTTGTGAGGTGGTGTTTGCGCGCGTGTGGGCTGCTAGGTAGGGAATGGAACCTTTGAGAAGCAGTAATAAAACAATTTTGCACAGCCGCCTCTACCCCGCGGTGTCAATCTGGACGTACTGTGCATGGGAAGTGTGTAGGGCACCTCGTCAGGGAGAGAGAAATTATAGGCCGCATCGTTACCTACAGCCACCCTCACTCTTATATTATCCCAAGCCCGTGCCAGAACCCAGTCCATGGTAGAAAGTGGGAAATAAAGAGATTGAGATGCCACAGGAGACTGAAAGAGGGTGGAGAGGAGACAGCTGTTAGCCGAAGATGACAGAGAGCTATTGACAGAAAACACAGAGAGGGAAGGGAGATGAAGCTGCCTTTTCATCACCTAGCCTACGAAGACCAATGCATCCAGCAGTTATCTTTGACAGTTGACGTCCAAATTGCCTTTTACTTTGCATCGACTCGAGAAAGGTCACGTCATACATCGTGAATCACACCGTTAATATGGAACTCTAATCTACAGCTTTATATCTCTTCGACAGTGTATCCTGATAAATGATAGGCCCTTATGGGTCTCAAAAGGGATTCGCTTTGTGTATTACTGTATCTGATCGGTCCATCTCAGCTGGCCTCATCCTGCTCACCTCCACTTTGTGATTGTATGCTCACCAGTAGAATTCTGCGTGTGCAGAAGCTTTCCTGCATACATGGCTGAGCTCATTCAGTTCATGGCTATTGTACGTGTTTTAAATAATCCTTGATGCATAAGTTGGTGGGACGTGAAATGCTTTGAAAGAGCTTCGAGGACTTTGAGGGATTCGGAAAAAATGGATTTTGTGTAGGTTTTATTCCGTAGTGAAATGCAGTCTTTTCGGGATTGGAGGGCAGTAATGACTCTAGTTGATATGCCACTGCCGGTGTGGAGTAATACGACATCCGAGATGGCAGCGGTCAGTACGCCCTTCATTCTCTGATCCTCAGGCAGTCATTAAGTTGAAATAATCAATGTCCTTCCGAGATGATTTATAAATGATTGAGTGTCATAGTTAAGAGTCATATTTGGATGACATTTTATCTCCGTCGCAGGGGAACTGACATTCTCTCTCTCTCTCTCTCTCTCTACGTTACGATGTTTGCTGTGTTACCGTTTGTCTTTGAAAACTCCCTGTAACGGCCCGCTACCTCTTGCTCCCTCTCCACTTTCCCCTGCTCTCTCTTCCCCACTGCCTCTAATGCTACACCCCCTCTTTCTTGATTCATCAACCCTCGCCAGGATAAATGCTATGGAGGAGTGGTGTTCCCTCTCCAAAGTATATTTATGAGGTTCCAGGTGCGCTGACTATTACTCAGGATCAATGGGGGTGCACTCCGCATGGGGAAACAGTCGGGCAGCTGGGAGGGCAGCCAAGGCCCAGGGTCCATCATGGACACCTCCTCCACCCTCCCATTCCTTCTGGTTCTACGTGCATACCATCTCTACGGGGGCTTTTATCCGACTGGTAAACCGACATGAGACTCCACTAGGGATGATTGCAGTCCATCATCCTTACACACGCGTGACTACAGGATCACGTGAACAGAGACTTGGGTGTCACCATGTGAAGTTCATAGGGTTATAACACATTTGGTGTGAAATTGAAGCTAACAGTCTGTTAGGCTGTTTAACAAATTGCCTGGAAAGGATTTTAATTGTCGTCATATGGAATCAGTGGGATGTCCAGTATCCAAACATGTTAAGTAGGATAATGCGTTGTTCTATCTTGGTGTATCTAATCAGGATACATCACAATGAATAAATCATATATCCATAACTATGCACCTCAGTATAGTTTATTTCGAAACTCATGATCTGTTACTGTCATTCTGGTATCTGGTGTAAATCCAATTCACTGTTGTTCAAGGACCGAAACCTTGGGGAAAAAAATCAATCAAAGCCGACATCCCGATTATTCGGCATTCATTGTTCAATCTTATTTTATAGATATTTAAAATAGACATTTAAGAGAGTTTGAATATAAAACAAACATGTCCACATAACAAACCTGAGAGGGATTTGACTGTCCTTCTGTAAGAAACTGCACAGTTCTTCAACAAAATTTGTTTTTATAAAATGTTCTGGAGCAGATCCCTTGTGCGTAGGATTGTAAGGCTTGTTTAACTTCGCAATCAATGAATTTTGTTACGTACATTTTATGGTGAATTTCAGATTAATTCCATTAACATGGAATTGCACGCACACATGCACATACGCACGCACGCACAAACACAGCTCAGTAAATCCTTCTCAGTGACTACTAATGGGATCCAGTGAAAGTCAAAGCCTCCCAGTACAAGGTATTAACCCAGCCTATGGCTCCATCATTGGTCTTAATGGCTTAGTGACCAAGACCAAGTTTCTAGTTTGTTGGGAAGACTTCAGATAATCCCTCCAGGACTCAGTGGGAGGGGGACAAGGCGAACTGTCAGACCCACTCAAATACGGAAAAGTTAGAGAGGAAGCTGGAAGACAGCTTCACAGATGCGCTTTAGTGTTAACAGGATTGTGTGTTTTAGAGAAGAAAGAGCACTGCGCTATCTCTCCCAGGCTGGGGGTGTTGTTCAGCAAATTGCCTCTTGTACTTTTAAAGTAGAGAGCAATCCTTTCTTACATGTATTTATGTATAGGCTGCTGCTTTGTTCTCTATCTCTGTCTATATCTAGCTGTCTCTCACCCTCTCTCTGTATCTATTTGTCTCTAACCCTCTGTATCTATCTGTCTCTCACCCTCTCTCTGTATCTATCTGTCTCTCACCCTCTCTCTGTATCTATCTGTCTCTCACCCTCTCTCTGTATCTATCTGTCTCTCACCCTCTCTCTGTATCTATCTGTCTCTCACCCTCTTTCTGTATCTGTCTGTCTCTATCTCCTTATCTGTCTCTCTCACTGTCTCTCTCACTGTCTCTCTCACTGTCTCTCTCACTGTCTATCTATCTATCTATCTATCTATCTATCTATCTATCTATCTATCTATCTATCTATCTATCTATCTATCTATCTATCTATCTATCTATCTAATCATCTCCCTCTCTCAAATTGTCTTTATCTGGCTCTATCTCTCTGTCTATACATATTCTCTCTGTCTGTCTTTTTTTCTTTATTTCTTTATTTTGTCTTGTGTTCTCTGTCTCTCTCTCTGGCAATTTCAGTTTTCAAACATTCTTTGGCATGGGAAACATTTCTTTACATTGCCAAAGCAAGTGGGAAAAAATAAACATAAGTAACAAAAGTGATAGAAAAGTACAATTAAAATGGGGAAAAATTGTAAATACTAGGTAAACATTGCACAAAATATATTTTCAGTGTTATATTATCAGCTAAATACAATTTAGTAAAAAGGTGCAAAGAGTTATGAGTAGTGATCACAAGGGAAAACAAATAAATAGATGAGTACTGGTTCAGTTCTCAATGTTTACGTTCCACTGGTGGCCGTTTTGTCATGTCAATACGGGAAAATATTGCTGCACATTTGAATTCAAATTCTTTGTGGGTCTGTATGATCAGAGGAAAATAACTGTCTCTAATGTTATCATGCATTTATCAGGTTATGAAGTGCAGCTTGGTTTCCATCTCATTTTATGGGAAGTGTACTCATCTGCCAGGTCTGCCTGTGCTGGCCTTTTTCGATAGCAAGGCCATGTTCATGGAGCCAGTACATAATCAAGGTTTTTTTTTTTTTATAATTTGGGGTCAGTTGCAGTTTTCCGGTATCCTGTGTATGTTTGTTTTCTCATTATTTGGTAGGGTCTAACTGTGTTACTTGCCTGGGGCTCTGTGGGGTCTGTTTGGGTTTGTGATGAGAGCCCCAGTACCAGCTGGCTTAAGAGGCTCTTCTCTAAATTCATCTCCCTGTAGATTAAGGCTTTGTTATGGCAGGTTTGAGTTGCTTTTGTTTAAGTGGGTGTGCAATTTTATATTTTTTTCTGGATTTAGATGATTAGTTTGTATAGTACTAACTCAGCTCTGCATGCGTTGTTTGGGGTTTTGCATTGAACTCAGAATATATTTTCAAAGATCTGCATGAAGTGTCATTTGGGTTTTTGTTCCATTTTTAAAATTCCTGATTGATAAGCAGCCTCCACACTTCACAACCATAAAGGGCAATGGGTTCTATGACTGATTGGATTATTTTAAGACAGATTTAATTGGAATGTCAAGTATAATGTTCTTTTTGGTGGTGTAAAAGCCCTTCTTGCCTTGTCTCTCTGGTCGTTCACAGTCTTGTTGAAGTCTTCTCTGTCTCCCCTTCTCTCTTGATGTCTCCCCCACTCTCTGTCTCCTCCTCTTGTTGTCTCCTCCTCTCGTTGTCTCCCTCTCTCTCTGTTTATTTTTCCCAGCTCTCCATATCTCTCCAGTGCTACCTCTGAGACTTGTTGTTAGTGAAAGCTAGACGCCTAATGAAGTTATTTTCGGCCCCCTTTATTCCCATGTAAAATGCAGCCTACGCTAAAAGCACCAAAAGCTGCTCTGGATCCTCAACGTTGTGTGTTACGTGGATGTGTGTGTGTGTGTGTGTGTGTGTGTGTGTGTGTGTGTTTGCATGTGGATGGCCATGTAGGCGTGTGGCTGTGTGCTCTCTCTGCAATTAAAATCAATTTGCTAAAGACTAAAGGCTGTTACATTGGGAGGGAATGGCACAGATTTGTAGTCTCTGGACATTTCAAACACCAGAAAGTGCTTTGCGTCTGGTCTGATTTCCATTGTTAGTAAACACACATTTATCATTTAAATGCATAAGTTATTCCACCTTAAAAGGTATAGCTCAGTATTTTCAAAATGTGGTCCTTTATCTACTTCCCCAGAGTAAGATGACTTAATATTTTTCTGTGTCTAGTATAAAATGATTAGTAGATTTGCCTTCCAACACTAGTTTGTAATTGCAGAGTATATAGCTAGAAAGCAGATTTCTTCAGACTGCACACAGGCATACAGAAGGTATCCACTAGTTAATCTGACACTAAAAAGTGAATCCACAAATTAAACTGATAAAAAAAAAATCCTGAACTAACCCTTTAATTTGAGCAGAAACAGCAGTATGATTTTGTTCTGTCTAATAGGTATTTGGATGACACCGTTGCACAGGTGTGCCTTCCAACAACCAAGCACACACCCTAGATACACACACATTACTTTTCTAATTACATAGGCTAGGCCTCTTTTGCCTGAGAAGCTCATTTGCGCACTGAGAGGAGAGTGCGTGTGTGTAGCGGAGGAGCATGGGAAGGATGAGCCTTAATGAGAGAAATCGGTGGAACGTATCTGATTATGGTGACATTCACTTCCTAAAACCGAGCAAGGCCTTGTCATGGAGGAAACACTTCCTAGAAGGCTATGCCATGGGGGCAGCCCTATCTCCTAACTCCTCTGATCTCCTCTGTCTGTCCTCCTTACCTTTCTGCTGCTCTCTTCCCGTTTCTTACACTACTATTCAAAAGTTTGGGGTCACTTAGAAATGTCCTTGTTTTCCATGAAAACATGCATTAAATAAGTTTGAATTGGATATATAGTCATTGTCAAGGTTAGAAATAAGGATTTTTAATTGAAATAATAATTGTTCTTCAAATTTCCTTTCATTAAAGTATCCTCCATTTGCAGCAAATACATCCTTGTAGTCCTTTGACATTCTAGTTCTCAATTTGTTTAAGTAATCTGAAGAGATTTCACCCCATGCTTCCTAAAGCACCTCCCACAAGTTCGATTGGCTTGATGAGTACTTCTTACGTACCATACGGTCAAGTTGCTCCCACAACAGCTCAATAGAGTTGAGATCCGGTGACTGTGCTGACCACTCCATTATAGACAGAATACCAGCTGACTGCTTCTTCCCTAAATAGTTCTTACGTAGTTTGGGTCATTGTCCTGTAGTAGGAGGAAATTGGCTCCAATCAAGCGTCATCCACAGAGTATGGCTTGGAGTTGCAAAATGAAGTCATAGCCTTCTTCAAGATCCCTTTTACCCTGAACAAATCTCCCACTTCACTACCAGGGAGTAGTGCACAACGCTGTACGAGATCTTCAGAATAGACTGATAAGTTTCAGAAGAAGTTCTTTGTTTCTGGCCATTTTTATCCTGTAATCAAACCCAGAATTGCTGATGCTCCCGATATTCAACTAGTCTAAAGAAGGCCAGTTTTACTGCTTCTTTAATCAGCACAAGAGTTTTCAGCTGTGCTAAGATAATAGCAAAAGGGTTTTCTAATGATGAATTAGCCTTTTAAAATGATAAACTTGGATTAGCAAACACAATGTCCCATTGGAACACAGGAGTGATGGTTGCTGATAATGGGCCTCTGTACGCCAATGTAGATACTCCATTGAAAATCAGCTGTTTCTAGCTACGATAGTCATTTACAACATTAACAATGTCTACACTGTATTTGTGATCAATTTCATGTTTGAAAACAAGGACATTTCTATGTGACCCCAAACTTTTGAATGGTAGTGTATATCTCTCCTCCATTCCTCTCTTCTACTCTCCCCTCTTGCTCCTCTCTGGCTTCTACTCCCCTCCCTCCCTATTCCTGTTGACAGCCGGCACATGGGAGAGCTAGCACAACAACCAGCCTTCAGACACAAACAGGCAATTATAAGTGCTATCTGCTTACACACCCGGAAACACACAACGCGCTTCAGGAGGTGGCGGATGAAGAGAGGCGGAGACCAGGGGAAGGGCGGACCAGCGGACCAGGGGAACGCGCGCACGTGTGTGTGTGCGCGTGCGTGCGTGCACTGGTTAGTCTGCAGGAAGGAACGTGGGAAAGTGATCCCCAAGTTAGCTGACACGTTTCCCCTCAAGACTGGAAGAGAAAGACATTCGAGTCGTGCTTGTTCATTCTGCCTGCAAACAGAAGTGATTCGACGTTAATAAACCCCAACAGATGGGTTTTGCAAACCACACACAAAATAGGAGAGTGGGCGACGGATGTGCGCCTGCATGCGCACATGTGTGTATTCTGACATGCCAGGAGGGATTCTTTTACAAAGCCTCTTCAACTCAAATGCTGTCCAAATCTCTCCGCTCCTGCCAATAACTAATATGATCACATATCCGAGAGGGTCCTGAGACCAACGCAGTTGGAGTTGTAGTCGCATGCCACAACAGCTTACCACACCAGAGCTATTTAACGTAAAGCTGATCCGAACTGGACTTTACGTGGTGTGAATATACCTTGGCATTCCCTCAACCAGTTTCACTTTATTTCATAATTTTGCTGTCCTCACTGTTATTACAGAACGTGTGTAATAGGAAAAATAAAGAAATACCCTTGAATGAGTAAGTGTGTCCAAACTTTGACTGGTGTGGTACATGACCTCTGTTTGCCTATCCTCTTGGTGTAGACTACTATTTCCGACACAGAAGGAAGAATGTCCTAGTTCAACAATTCCACGGTTGATTATTTCTGTCCCGACTGAGATTGAAGAGTGATAAGAATGGCACTGTTCAAATGTCCATTATTTCAATATGTCACACAGGTTCCTATTTAGGAACAAAGGACAAGCTCACTCTTCTTCTGTGTTCACGTCGGAACAACAGAAGATTGTCAGTCTGAAAGGCAGATGTTTTATGATGTTATTGCTAGACTCGTAATGAGATGTTACGCCTGGCTTGGTTTTGAGTTTTCAATACTGTCAAATTATTGATGAATCTTTTGTACAAACAAGAATGTTGGTTCAGGTGATATTATCCTCAACATGATGGTATGAAGCATGACACGTTCTCATTGTAAGGAAGAGCCATTATTCACAAATATAACGCATTATGTCATTTAGCATTTCTATAGCACACCGTGATTATGACATGCTCACAGTAGTTAAAGTTAGGATTAGGATTACTTTTACAGTTAGTTATTTTTGCTATGGCTTTGATACACTTCAGTGAAATTAAGCTTAAAAATAATTTTGTTTGATTCTACTCATTTGACAAGGGGCGGTTGAAACAAAATCTGTTTTACTGTTACAATTTCACAAGTTCTGTGTTGATTGAGGCCTGACATTGGACGGTCCATGTGCACATGCTCTGCTGGCCCAGTCGGTTTCCTACAAGTTGAGATAGTTGGCCCTTTCATAGCCTTAAACTATTCTAGCCCCATCATAACCCCAACCTTAACCCCCAAAGTTTGAAATGGCCTTTTTTAAAGTGATGTCTGGCAAAAATCTCTGAGCATGGGTTACTATACCTCTGGTCCTCACATGTATGGTCCTTCATGACACACACACACACGCACACACAAACCTATCCCTCTCAGCTGTGATGGTGCTGCCACCAACTTCGCCTCAATGGCTTCGCTGTTTGTCATCTCAGCCCGTGTTAGCGATTCTGGCCTGCTATTTTCGCACCACAGAGCTAATTGAGCCAAATGACCATGGCTGAAACCCAAGTGGCCTCTTAGTCTCTTCACATGTAGCACACAGCAGGGGAAAAAGGCTTCCATTTGGGACGCAGGCTATGGAGGAGTTGGCCAGGAAGACTAGGGAGGTACGCTCAGCCAGACCCTGGCTCCATGCCCTAATGACACCCAGGCCAGCCCTATTAAATGCAATTTGGACCCCTTTTAATTGGAAGGGTTCTAGCCCCAGTGAAGTCTTTGTAATTGTATTTCTGTATGGTCACTGTATGTGTAAACACGTCATTGCGTGCGCCTTTTTAGGCCATTATGCAGTATATACATATTTTTTTCATTTATTTACATGAGCTTGTGCATGAATCAAATCATAACATATTTTCGTGCACATAACATGTTATTTGGACATCATTGCGGGGTAGTTTCACTGCACTAAATAACAGATGCTGGGAACCTTTGGAGTGTGCTGACCACATCTGGGGCCCAGTTCGCGCTCCTGTTTGTTTTATTTTACGGGTGAGTTTGTAGCTGAAATCAAATTATTTCTATGGTCCTGGTCATACTGTCTTGTTCACAAACATAATAGTCCCTTTATGCTACTGAGACAGACCTATTCAAAAGGCATAGGTTTCGTTTTTCCTTGTATTTGAAAAATGTGTTTCGTTTGATGAATGCATGTCAGAGGGTACCACTGAATGTTCAGTCATTGTCTCACACCGAACATAACATTCCAACTGTTGACAAGCAGAAACCCAGTGCAGACGTCTTCTCTACACACTCCGTAAACGCACACATTACAATAAAAGCCTTGTGGTTTCCGCAGAAAAGAAGTACTGCAAAATCTGGATTTGCTTCTTGCTTGAAGAGCAGGGGTGTTTACTTTGAGTTTTCCCCTAAAAGCCTTAGTGTCCTATGTTGGTTGACGTTGATGGGAATGTTATTCTTGAGCGTTAATGCCCTCCCCTGTCTTTCCCTGTCCTTCCAGCGGGCTGTACCTTTGAAGAGGACTCTGACCCTGGACTATGTGAGTACAAGCAGGGTCAGGAGGATGACTTTGACTGGCAGCTCATGAGGGCATACAACTGGCCACTCACCACCCCCGACCTGCTACGAGGTACGTGTCAACGCTGATCTGGTGTTTTTTTTGTTTTTTTTTTACCTTAGGACGCCATCTTCCTCTGTTTGGACAGAACACTGAGTTTCAGCAAAGGGTCCCAAATACTCCAACCCCTTGTCCAAATGCACAGCACTGCAGCAAATGGTCCCAAATACTCCAAGCCCTTGTCCAAATGCACAGCACTGCAGCAAAGGGTCCCAAATACTCCAACCCCTTGTCCAAATGCACAGCACTGCAGCAAAGGGTCCCAAATACTCCAACCCCTTGTCCAAATGCACAGCACTGCAGCAAAGGCCTTGGCTATGGATTTGTGGGGCAGAGATCGATCTGTTGTGTGAACCGACATGAATGCATGTTACCGTAATAGCTTCCAGGCTGGTTCAGTTCACGTTGACTTCATCCTGTGCTTCGGGTTTCATTCAGTCACAGGTTAAAGACGAAATTCACCCAGTTATCGGTTGGACATATGACCAACATGCAACCTTGTTTCCAAAAAAGTTGGGCTGCTGTGTAAAATGGAAATAAAAATGTAAACCCTGTATTCGATAGAAAATAGCACAAGGACAACATATCAATTCTAGAAACTGAAACATGTTATTGTTCCTTGAAAAAAATATGCCCACTTTGAATTTGATGCCAGCAACACATTTAAAAAACAGCTGGGACAGGGGCAACAAAACATTGGAAAAGTTAGGTAATACAAAAAAGAGCCTGGTGGAACTTCTCACAACTAATTAGGTTAACTGGCAACAGGTCAGTAACATGATTGGGTATAAAAAGAACATCCCAGATAGGATGAGTCTTTCAGAATTAAAGATGGGGAGGGGTTCGCCACTCTGTGAAAGACTGTGTGGGCAAATAGTGCAACATTTAAGAATACAGTTTCTCAACGTAGAATTGCAAAGAGTTTGGGGATCTCATCTATGGTACAAAATATAATTAAAAGATTCAGAGAATCCGGAGAAATCTTTGTGTGCAAGGGACAAGGTTGCAATCCAATATTCGGGCCCTCAGGCGGCACTGCATTAAAAACAGACAAGATTCTGTAGTGGAAATCACTGCATGGGCTCAGGAACACTTCTGAAAACCATTGTCTGTGAACACAGTTTGTCGCTGCATCCACAAATGCAAGTTAAAACTCTACCCTGCAAAGAAACCAGATGTAAACATTATCCAGAAACGCAGCCGCGTTCTCTGGGCCCGAGCTCATTTAAAATGGACTGAGGTGAAGTGGAAAACTGTCCTATGGTTTGACAAATCAAAATGTAAAATTATTTTTGTGAATTTCCCAGCTGAAAAGGAAAGGGACCATCCAGCTTGTTATCAGTGCACAGTTTATGAGCCAACATCTGCGATGGTATGGGGGTGCATTAGTGCACATGGCATGGGTGACTTGCCCATCTGTGAAGGCACCGTTAATGCTAAACAATATATACAGGTTTTGGAGCAACCTATGCTGTTCAGGGAAGGCCTTGCTTATTTCAGCAAGATAATGCCAAACCACATTCTGCACGTATTAAAACAGTATGGCTCCGTAGTATAAGAGTCCTGGTGCTAAACTGGCCTGCCTGCAGTCCAGACCTGTCACCCATTGAAAACATTTGGCACATTATAAAACAAATAATACAACAAAGAAGACCCTGAACTGTCAAGCCGCTGCAATCCTATATCAAGCAAAAATGAGAAAACATTCACTTTCAACACAACAGCAGTTGGTCTCATCAGTTCCCAAATGCATACACAGTGTTGTTAAAAGAAGAGGAGATGCAACACAGTAGTAAACATGTCCCTGACCCTACTTTTTTGAAATGTGTGGCTGGCATCAAATTCAAAATTGGCATATATTTTCCAAAAACAATAACATTTCTCTGGTTCAACATTTGTTATCTTTGCACTATTTTCAATTAAATATCAGGATTGAATGATTTGCACATCATTGCATTCTGTTTTTATTTGCACTTTATGCAGCGTCCCAACTTTTTTTGAAACGAGGTTGTGTATGTGACCTAAACTTTCCAAATTTGAGAGGCGCGAGAAACTGCGACCTTGTCCACTTGAGCTAATTACAGGTAAGTGTAATGCCCAGGGACTGAAAGACAGATTTCATTTTTATCTTCCTGCTTGCTAGAGATACATTTTAGCGACCTTTTGGTTACTCTAACTGCTGGGCTGCCTGCGCATGTCTGTGTTTTTCCTTTAAAGAAGTAGTGATGGCACAAGTCACTGGGTTTATGTAAAATGATGCATTTAGAGTAGAAATGTATTACAGGCTATTGTTTATAACATTCGTAGTGGAATGGAGTTCCTGGAACGGGTATTTAGGCGGTGATGAGGCTTTTCCTGACAGGCTTCTGTAGGCAGGTCACGGGTTGTATGTCGCAGGGTCAGGCCTGAGTAACATTGACAAAGAGCTGTTGCCTGAATATGTTTTATTGCTATTGTGTTTTATACAAATCTTTATGTCATTGCCCTGTTTCATATTCACACTACAATGACAATTAATACATTTGTCCTGGACTTTAAAATATTAATGCTTAAAGCCTTTAAAAGAGCTGAGCACCGCGTCTTCCTCACGGTTCGTCTTCCGTAATCCCAACACTGTGCCAAATTTGTCTGTTTGCATGATATCCCACTGTTTCTACATATTTGTGATGTCATCATGGCCATAATGTCTCACACACGCACACATGCGCGCCCACACACACACACACACACACACACACACACACACACGCACACATATACAGACCTAAAACATGCCAGTTTGCTTCCTGAACCTGTTGATGGTAATGCTGTGATTGCTTTCACGCACCTCCAAAAAACTGTCGGTGTGCAGACTCTGGGTATAAGGACGGGATATTTTCTAGCGCAGGTGAACAGTAATTGTAATTTGAGGAATGTGTGTGTGTGTTTGTGCTATGTAGTGCATCTGATGTCTGCACAGTGTACTTGCTGTGTTAACACTTGTTCCCCTTATCTGGAAACTTGCACATGGTTTTGCACTCGCATGCACACACGCACCCACCTCCAGAAGCAGACCACAGTTTGATTACAAGCTCCTTCGTTTGGGATTAATTCAGAGGCCATAGGTCACTGCTGATTGGGTTCTCACTGAGGGGGGCCAGTAGAGGGGTTTTTAATTTATTTATTTTAAATTTCAATTTAAAAGGTATTCTAATCTCTCAGTGGAGATGTGTGTGATTGTGTGTGTTTTTAAAACGTTTAAGTAGGTCCCTTCAGTAACGTCTTTGTTCATCATCACAGACACACTCTCTTTCTCTGGGATGACAAATAAGGAGTCAATTAAATGCATGTCTATGTCAAGGGTTCTCTATGATATAATAAGATGCAGCCTGTTGTGGAGGCTATTTAAAGCTGAAGCTAACTCACCACTCATACAGGTTATTACTTCATACACGGAAAACCTTTTAGACAATTATTCAAGCTGCTTTGGGAAAGTATGGCTTTCTAATTTGAATTAGTGTAACAGTTGGCATTTATTTCTTTGTTCAATTGAACTTGACATGCATGTTGCGTAGAAAACCCAGGCCTTCATTATTTCCATGTTCTAGCCTACCTCATTTGCTCACATGAAATAACACACATAATCGAGTGATGTTTTCTGTGTGATTTGATCCCGTTCTGGTGTATTTAATGAAAATATCTTAAGGAATTGATCATGAAATACAGTAAAATAAAACATGTATGCACCATTCCATCACATAAGCCATGTATAGTTTACCCATTAGGGATGTGCTTGGCACTGTAAATCATACATCCCATCTGTAACCCTTTATACGGGTTTAAATCCCTAAAGAGCCGCTAAAGAGACTCTTATTGAGACAACAGCTTAGTTTATCTATTGGGTCCCAACAGATCAATAATATAGATCTGACCTGGAGACCACCAGAATACCAATGGTGTGGAACCGCTGCAGAGACTAAGGGAGGTGGGGAGAGAAGGAGGGAGGGAGGAAGGGGGAGAACAGAAAGGGATTGAGTGAGAAGGAACTAAAATGGAATTGGCTGTGAGAGACAGAGAGGGAGAGAAATGGAGAGGGAGGAAGAGGAAGAGACTTACAGATTACATTTCCCTCCATGCCATTTCAAAGGATTCATTCCCCTTAAAACTGAGGTTGTTTTTAGGGTACAAATATACAAAACTGAAACCGAATCAATGCATATTGGATTTGGCCACCTGTGCCTGCACAACGCTCTGTTCCCAGTCTCTCAGGTCTCCTCACAGCATCTTAATGTAGGTCTGCAGAGGCATCTGACATGTGACTGGAGACTTATCCAAGTGGAACAGATAGGTGTCTGTTTTTGACAAGGTGTTTTTGATGCAGCGTATTTGATATGGTGTATTGGACGAGATGTATTTGAAATAGTGTTGTCAATACACTGTTTTTGATGAAGCGAATTCAGGAAATGGCAGGATACTGCAATGATATCTTTGTATAAAAAGATTATTGCTTCAAGCTGTGTGTTTCAGGTCCCATTGCTAGTAGGCAGACTGTGATAAGGTGGCCATTTCCCCCTGAAAGTTGATTGTGAGACTAGTGGTGGTACTCTTAATACCATAGAATTAGGTATTAGAACTGTGGAATGGGTTTGAACCTTCTAACGGTGGGATAGAAGGTCAGCCATGTTGGTCATGGAGTTGGGAGGTTTTTGCATAAAATACCCTGGTTTTGTGCAAAACCTGACTACATTTATTTGTAATTATATGGAGGATCCTGTTATGTACAGGCTCAGGTAATGTGTGTGTGTGTGTGTGTGTGTGTGTGTGTTTATGTGCCCCCCTCTCAAACAATCACACAACTTCTCTTCCCCTGTTCTTGTCCCTTCGTTGCAGAGGTTTTAATCCAGGATTTCCCCTCACACTGGCTCTGATGGTCATTGACTCCAGAATACAAAAACGAACTAGCGGTTGCAGAATGACTCTTTGCATTTAAATGGCACATTAGCAGAATGCTATTCCTCCCATAACGCACATCCTTACCTCATTTGCATCAACGTGTTTCAGGGCTGTGTCGTCTTTGAAGTCGAGCTGTAGTAAGGATTGTATCCCAAATGGCTTCGCATTCCCTATTAAGTGTCCTAGTTTTACCCAAGTCCATGGGTTGTACACAACAACTCTATAGTGTGCCATCTGGGAGCCAGCTTAGACGCGGTGTTCAGAGGTTGTACTCTAAAAGCATCCCGTTTGCTTCGTATTGTTGTGGAACCTTTAATGAATACACTTACAGACCCTGACAGGGTCTTAATTCACTCTAATAACTCAATTTAATGAGCAGTATTAGAATGTTAGGGAGAATGTACTGTTTTTGTAGCATTAGATATTTTACCTTTTGTCCCACCAATCTAGTTAAGGGAAACATTCCCCTGTCCTAGCATTTAGTGCATCAGTCTATACAAATGCATAGTTAATAATAAACACAATATGTCATGGTTAATGATATCTGAGCAGACTACATTGCGTTTTTGGTCTCAGAGGAAATGGGAAACTTTTCAGGTCAGTTTGAACAGGTTGATCAGTATCTCCTGAGAGGGAGGAGAGGGTATTTCACAGAACAGAGACTTTACTTATCAGACCCTGGGAGAGTCTTCTCTGGGTTAAGACATGCACCTTATGTCTGTGGACTGTGTATATCTGGACGGCTTCAGTAAGTCCTAATTAAACTAGGACCAGAGCATGAACTGAAGACAGAAAGAAATGGAAAAGATAAAGAGAGGGAGAAACTTTCTGGTTATTTATTTCTCAGCTCTTATTTACTTTACAGGACACATTTGGTTTATCATTTACCCAGCTGCTTATGTTATTCTTAGTTTTCAGTTACGTGCCTTAAGCTGAGTTGTCTGTGCCAGAGGTCTTATTTATGAACAAAAATGCTAAAATGTTTATCACATTTTACACACAGTCAGAAGAGCACTGATCTCTTCCAATCGTGGATTTGATGGATTTGGATTTGATTTCCGCTGCTGACCGTACATTAAAATGTATGCACACCACGCAATGAAGGTAAGATGCTTTGGATAATATGCTTTGGCATATTATTATTCTAGAAACGGAGGGGATATGTGCAGAGAAACCAGGACGGTAGACACAGTCCAGACACTGGGAGATTGGAGAGCGATAAGTTTCAAGCGAGAGATAGATAAGGTTTGTTTCTCTTGCTGATTCAAAGTAAAGAGGAACTTGTCAAGTGGAACTCACAAGAAGGCTCGGTTCATATCAGTTATTATCCGTATAAAGCACATTGACCGATAAACACTAGAAAGAATTTACTGAAACTGTCTCCTCTCATCAGGGAACGGGGCTCTTAAGATCATAAGGCCAGGAAAATAAGGTTGCAGACCCAGATTTCCTCCCCATCCCAGACTCTTTCAGACATCCAGGAATTGGTCCAGAACCATGAGCATTGTTTTGTAAATGAAATGTTCAGAAAGTACCTCGGTTTCAAATTGTTCTGCGGTTTTCTGCCCAATGAATATAACCCTGAAAGGGCATCAAAACCATGCCCATTCTCCTATTCCGGACGCATAACAAACAATCTGTTTTTCTGTTCAATCAGACTTCACCTTGACCTTCATGGCTAAGATACCGGCCGCCTCCTGCAATTGAACGGAGGGACGCTGCACAAGTTGATTGGCTTGTATTGAGGACACAGCAGGTGTTGATTGGCTTATTATACTGCTGAGCCGGAGATCAGTGATTAGCAGTGGAGACTGACTCTGATTCTGCATTGTGTCTGAAGAACAAAACACACGCTTTCTTGGTTTATAAGTCAGTTAATATAATATGCCGGCTGACAGATGGTAGAATATGTACTAACACCCTGCTTTGTGTGCTTTTGATCATGTTGAAACATGACCGAAAATGGACCCTTAGTATAGTTGCAAAATTAATGTCCTGGTTTTCCTGAAATCCAGGTTAGAGGATTCTTGGAATCAGGCAGCAATAAGCAGGAAATCAGGAATCTTCCTATCAGGATTTCTATTGAACAATTTCCAGAGTGTTGCAGCTCTAACACTGGCTACTGTTTGATTCATCTTCTCTGCCGCGAGCCCTACACAGCACGACTAACCAAATGAGTCAATAGAGTGTGTTCAGTAGGCTGTCTTTAGCCCTGCTCTATCCCCAGCTCTGTGGAGCTGCTGCATAGTCTCACTGACTGAGGAAACGGAGTGACCAGGTCCTCTACAATTAACCTTGCTTTAATTATCATGACAGTGGCTTATGAAAGGTTGCTGTTGTGACGCTGTGTGATGCTGTCAGTAAGGCATTCTTTCAGTAGCGTAAGTGGCCTCCAAAAATGACATTGTCTCATCAGTGGTTTAGCATGAACCGCTTCCTGCTGCTGTTGTGATGGAGCTTGAGTAATTATGCTGAACAACAGAATATATACACACACACACACACACACACACACACACACACACACACACACACACCACATAAAATTATGCATTTGCCAGATGACTTACGACTTCTCCCTTTTTTTTTTCGGGTACCATGGAGCTCCCTTGGTTAGAGCATGATGCTTGCAATGCCGGTGTTATGGTTTTGATTCCCACAGGGGAAATAAAAATACTGGAAAGTGTCCCAAGTCGCTCTGGATAGGAGCGCTGCTCAATTACTTCAAATATAAGTGCTTTGTTGCTTTCTTAGAGGATTTTGGCGATATGTCCGATATGACATTATTTAGAGGTACATGCCAGTCAGTGGTTATGGCAACCAGTGGCAATCCGTGGCTATTTGGCCTAAGCCGTTTGTGGGGGAAGAAATGCGTTATAATCAAGAAAGATCACAGCAGCGTCAATGCTTCTTGATGACATAACAAATTAATTAAAAATGCCTGAGCCAGACTATGAACGCATTGGAGCTGGAGTGGAGCATGTCATGTGGTCGGAGCGCAAGGCGGTTTAAACAGTTTCCTTCATCGCCCTTCTATATTTAGGCATGTCTTACGACGTGCTGTTGAAACGTCGAGTGCTTCTTCTCCGATAGCCTACTTCACGGGCAAATGGTGGCTGAGATAATTACAGAAGTATCTGTGTGTTTTTTTCAATTTTTTTTTATTTATTTATGAAGTGACGATGGAGCGAGTAATGAATGATTTTCAGCAGAGGAGGGAAATGAATGTTGACCGGGTGCCCGGAGAGGACCGCACAGCGAGTGATGAGTGGGAATACAGGCAGTTTACCTTCTGTCACATGTCTGGCCTGCGCTTTGGGCAGCAGGAATTCAGTAGCCAACCGGCTCAGAAAAATGTGACTAACAGCATCACCCACAAGGACGACCGACCGGTGCATCAAGGTTGTGACAGAGTCACAAAGACACAGTGACCAGATACACTCCAAGTAGTCTAGGTACATTTTACTAAACAGATCTACTGGGCCAATAGAAACAATGAATAAATGAGAAGCAAAATTAAAAAGGATTCTATTCACTGAATGTAAGAAACCAGTTAGCCTCAATCATGACAATAAAAAAAACATTTCCAAATGGAAATGTACTACTGTTACTTCCCATTGCAAACGCCTTTTATCACGTTCGACACACAATCTAACCGCAAGCAAGCTGCAAACAAAGAACTGTGACACTTACCAGATGATGATCATTTGAAATGTTACCTCTTGTTGAACGTTCATCTTCTAAAAGGCAGATGTTAACAAATTAGCCAACATAATTGTTGAAAACACTTTCTGGAGCAGCCTCCAATGTCATTCTTCTCAAAAGGCGTGCCTTGATGGATGTATTCCTGACTTGTCTTGATGCTTTTCAGAAGTCCTAGGTTTTGCTCTAATACAGTTAAATGGCATGTGGATTCTGTCTAAAACCTGAAGGCCTAGCTAGACCCAGAGACCACAAAAGAAAATTTCTGATAATGTTATTTCCTCTTTGGTTTTAACCATTCTCTTTCCTACACAAACTAGAGAAATTGAAATACCAATACAATTAAAATTAATTAACAGATTAAATCAAATGAAAATGTAAAATGATACATAATGACAATATACTGTGAATATGAAAATATGCATTGGTGTCCACAACAATGTCTTCTCTGAAGGCATAGAAAGCCCGGGCGGTTCCCCGCGGATGGTGACAGTATCTAGTATTTGGGAACAGGGCTATTGCTGTGGTATCTTTTGGGGGCTTCACTGTTCAGCATTCAGACTCTGCTTAGAGCTAAGGGCAGTGAAAGAGATCCACTTTTCTCCTCTAAAGACTACCCCTGAGGGGCAGTCTTTATCTGGACAGTCAACCCCCGCCCCTCACTCTGTCAGAGTAATAGATATATCGGTGCCGGAACTACTGAGCTAGGCGGAGATCATTTGCATATAATGCCCTGATAACGGATGTAATAATGAATGCTCTGGGCCTTGTGAACTGTTCCAAGGGGAGGGGGAGCCTCTGTGAGACTGATGATCCTTTGAATAATGCACGCTAAGCAATATTTTGCTGCCACTGTGGAGACCGCCCTGCCGAGTCTGACTGTCCAGGGCTCTGCTCTGTATGTACGCTACGAGCCCAAGGCCCCCAGTCACTCCTCCTTAGTCCCAGAGTAAATACCTCATCACTCCGGTTCTTATAACCCAGCCTGACAAGCACAGCGTTTTACATCCAGCCCAGGTCACAGGTCCAGCCCCCGTAGAGAGAATAGGCTGCATATCCTCGGCCTTGTTCTAGTCCCTTGTCGTTCCCAGCCCTCACCTGTAGTAATGTCATCTGTATTTCAACAATGTACATTTTGTACTGCTAACAACAACTCCTACCTGATAACACCTTGTCCCTGTCCTGATGTCCAGGCCCTAGTCCCAGCCGGGAGTTAACGCGTTCACACTGACTCCTGTACCTGCCAGGCGCGGTGGCGTCGACTCTATTTAATATTTCCCAAGACCCTTATTATATGTTCAGTTTATTCAGTTCGCAGTGAACTCTTTACAATGGTACTGGTTTAATGCAGACTTTCATTAGAAAATAAAACCTAAAAGCACTTCTTGCTGTGATGTGAGACTTGTGTGAGACTCATTACAAAGTTATTAAAGGCTGATGGCTTGGTCGTAAATGAAGCCTACATTCATTGAACAGGCAGAAGAGCACTATAGAATACCCTTATAGCTCTTTGTCTAATTCGTTTTTCAATCATTGTTTTAAGATTCTTAATATCACGACAGTCTAGGTTTGGATCTTGATGTGCCTGTGGCAGGCAAGTAGCAGTGCACAGTGACCAGCGTTGAGCTACGTGACTTCCTGTTTGGAAGAGCCGTGTGGAAAATGGTAGAATAGCACAGTGTGGATGCCTTGGAGGTCTCTTCCGAATCCTTTGGCAGTTTTAACTATGAGACAGGTCGTTGATACAATTGGAAATTATGAAATTGGGAAAGAATGAATACGGGGGTAAAAATTAAGATTGTTAATGAATTTGTATATGTGACAATTATTTCATTGTGTTTGTTAAAGAATTCAATGAAAATATTAATTAAAAAAAATCTGTTTTGATACTGTTTAATTTGGCACTGGAAGAGTTGGGCATACCTTCCTTATTTTCTTCAGCTAGACATGGGAATAATAGAATTTCTTGTCAGAATTCATTTCTTGTCAGAAGTCTTTTCAGCTGAGTGGGGTTGCTGTACTTCAATGTGTTGCTGTTCAAACACATGTGAACACACACAAACACACAGGAGATAATAGTTACTGTCCCGGATAGGTCCCAGGTTTTAACAATGTGAAATTAATAAGATTCTAATTAAACATATAATATGACAGTTGTTTAACATACAGTACCTAGTGGTTGATACTTGGGGCCCACTGGCTTTACAGGGATCATTAAGTTAAATGTTTTAAACAAAATGTATTGAATTACATATTTAATATTAAGATTCTTCTATTTTGCTTTGAAATAATCTGTAATCTCTGGTCTTTGTAGAGAACCATCTATGAGGCCTTTATCCATTGTATGTAAGATGATGTCTTTAAAGAATTTTGGAAAACAGGAAGCACAAACAAACTTATTGGAACAATACGATGCTATTGCACTTTTCTCCTCCATGTGGCCTGGCTGTGGTGTTTCTTTCCATGCAAATGTTAATTCAGGACATATTTTTCCATTCCAACTATTGTTTTCACTTCATGTCTGAAAGTGCTGACAGTGTAGAGCCATAGGTGAGAAGTCAGCACATTCTGTTCCTGAACTATTTTTTTTAGGCGGCGACAGTTCCAATCCATTGTGCTTCTCAGGTGAATGTTAGTATGACAGTCTTTTAATGTCCTTAACTTAAACCCTAACCACAATATATCTTCGCACAGGAGTTGTTTGGAATGCCTTAGCCAATTTTCTTCTCTCCTTTCCCCTCTTGCTTTGAGGTTGTGTGTTGGTGGGTATATAGAATGTCTGTATGTGTACAAGGGATGTGGGTGTGTGTTGGAGGAGGGGTTACAGACAGCCTAGTGGTTAGATCATCTGACCACCAACCGAAAGGTTGCAAGATCGAATCCCTGAGCCAGCAAGGTGAAAAATCTGTTGTTCTGTCCTTGAGCAGTGTGTGTGTGCGCGTGAGTATGTGTGACACATGGAGAAATGACTCAGTGACAGTTATTGGACATGGAACAGGTGGCTTTGTGTTCATCTATTTACACTAATTTGACTGAAACATCATTGGCTGTAACTCTGACGCGCTGATGTCCTCTAAATAACCAAGAGCTGTCCGAAGCCCAGGATTCAGGTTCTGTCTCACTTCCTCTCCGTCTTTCTCTTTAAATGTTTCTCTCTCTGTCTCCTTCCTCCACCCAGTCATCCCACGCTTCTGTTTATCCCCATTCATTCTCATCCACTCAAATGGGAGGTTTACTGGATTAACGAAATTAAATGGCACTGCTGGTTGATGTTGAAAGATCTAACAAATACTGTGGATTAGAGGTGAGAATGAATGGATGGAAGTATACAGATGACGGAATGGAGGGATGATGGTGGAGGGACGGATGGAAGATGAAGAAGAATGAAGGTGGTGTCATACTAACATTCACCTGAGAAGCACAATGGATTGGAACTGTCGCCGCCTAAAAAAAATAGTTCAGGAACAGAATGTGCTGACTTCTCACCAACACACAACCTCAGGCAGTGATGAAGGTGAAGGGGTGCAGGGATGAAGGTGAAGGGGTGCAGGGATGAAGGCAGGGATGAAGGTGCAGGGATGAAGGTGCAGGGATGAAGGTGCAGGGATGAAGGTGCAGGGATGAAGGCAGGGATGAAGGCGAAGGGGTGCAGGGATGAAGGCGGGGATGCAGGGATGAAGGTGGAGGGGTGCAGGGATGAAGGTGGAGGGGTGCAGGGATGAAGGCGAGGATGCAGAAATGAAGGCGGGGGTGCAGGGATGAAGGTGAAGGGGTGCATGGATGAAGGTGAAGGGGTGCAGGTATGAAGGTGGGGATACAGGGATGAAGGTGAAGGGGTGATGAAGGTGAAGGGGTGCAGTGATGAAGGTGAAGGGGTGCAGGGATGAAGGCGAAGGGATGCAGGGATGAAGACGGGGATGCAGAGATGAAGGTGGAGGGGTGCAGGGATGAACGCGAAGGGGTGCAGGGATGAAGGCAGGGATGCTTGGATGAAGGCGGGGATGCAGGGATGAAGGAGGGGATACAGAGATGAAGGTGAAGGGGTGAATGGAATGTTAAAGATGGAGGAAGAAAGGTGGATCGATAGATGGAAGGACAAAGGTGAAGGCATGTAGGGATGGAAGGATAATTCTGTGTTAGACTAGGCTTATTCTGTGTTACACAAAACTGGCCCTGATGGTTATATTCTCTGCCTAACATTTTCCGAAATATTTACTCTAGAGATTGTGAACATTGCTAAGTTTTTGCTCAGAGGGACAGAGCACTTGGTTTTCGTTGTGCTGTGTTGTGATTCGAATAAATGTGCAATGCGTTGTGCTTTAAACCTAGAAATTTGAATGTCAGCTTTTGTTGTATTTGAATGCACTTTTTGTTGTGTACAAAAGAGTGTCTCCTAGGATGGTTCAGCAGTCTGAGTTGTTGCCTCTGGTAGACATACAGTACAACTGCAGAGTAGGTTCACATCTGACCCACAGCTATTTAATCACTCTCTATCAATGAAGCATGTATAAAACACATAAAATAATGAACACGTGACTGTCTCTGCAGCTCCTCAGCCCTGATTAGCTATTTCATCTCTCTATTTGACTCTCTCCCTCTTTCTAACCCATTAAGTCTTTTTAGATATTTTTACTTTTTCTTCTACAACACTACCACGCCATGTGGTGTGTCACTGCTGGGAGGCGAACACTGGCTGGTCCTCACCGGGCGGCTGACCACTCCGTGTACTCCATGTTTGGAGCCGGAGTGGATCGACTGATCTGGCTCTGAGAGGCTCGCAGAGGCCCAGTGGCGCAGCGCCCATAGCGGAATCCCCTGAAACAGTTGGACGTTAGGATGTACAGAGCCCCCCCCCCCCCCCAACGGCAAGAACTGTAGCCAGGCCTCCTGGAGAAAAACATGCCCAATCCGGAATGTTCCGTTCAGAACCGTGGGCTGCTATTTCGACCGCAGGCTGTTACTCCCACCGAGAAAATTACATGACTTTGATTGGAGC
>JACXGI010005963.1:8463-18576 GCA_016801175.1 Esox masquinongy | reverse complement strand
CCATATCGCTCTGCTGTTCTGCACTTCGTTTTCTTTCCTCCAGGGAACAGTGAAACAATGCAGAATTGTGATGTTGAATTTTGAGAACTGTCAACAGCCTTGGGCTATTTTTGGTCATGAACACAGCGCTCTCTTGCGACCTCCCTGGTTCCACGAGGGATAGGGGAAAGTAATGAAAACAGACAATACAATATGCCTTAATCAATCCAACTGTTGTATCATAAATTGGTTTCTGTGCTCTGCTGTACAGCGCGGACACATTTTCAGAGAATCATGGGCAGATGGAACCAGTTCTCAGCTGGAAACCCACGATGGGGGCTTTGTCTTTTGTCTTCCACGGTCTGAGGCCGTACATCTCATCCAGCTAAACCGTGATTAGACCGTCACACTACATCAGCAACGCTGAATGAGGATGTCCACAAATCTCTGACCTTCTCCGACAAGGTTCACCAAACCAATTAACGCTTCGCAACTAATACAGCGAGGGTTCAACTACAGCCCGTTGACTAGCTTCTCAAATGTAACAATTCCACGGATGACCACAGATGAAGCAATCTGCTTGATTGCAGTACAGCCGGCGAAGGACGCCGATATTTTCTCAATTTTTTGTTCCTCATCTCGGTTGCAGAGATTGCGAGGAGTTTGGTGGTTGAATGGAAACCTCTGACGATCAGGTGGAGAGTAGAGTGGGGAATTGCTGTCTTGACTTTCGCTGCGATCGGGAGCAGGAGATAAGCAGAATTATTTTCCCGAACAGGCTAAGGATAATTAATTGGAGGAGTTAGGGTTGAGGCGGGAGCTGCGGTTGGTGTAATCCTATTTTCCATGGCCCTTAACCCCAGTGCACCCAGGGAGAAACCGACCCAGGCACTTCAAAGGACACTGCCGAGAAAGAACTTGACATGGAGACCAAGGGAAAAGTGCACTGTTGCCATCCATCTGTCCCTGTCTCTCACACTCTCTCTGTCTCACTCCTTTGTTCCTTTCTCGCTCCTCACCCTCTCTGACAGTCTCTTTCTCTCTCTCTTTCTTTCACCATGTCTCTGTCCCCCCGTCTCTGTCTTCTTCACTAACTAGGAGTATAAATAAAGAAAATGAGATGAGTCATTAAAAGTATGTGCCGTTTCCCTCTTCAAGATGGAGACCCAAATGAGTCCACATGCTCTTAGTGGAACTTTGCTGTCTGAGTGGTACTTGAGAAGGCTGCAGTGGGCAAAGTATTCTGAGCATAACATTCAGAGCATGAAGCCAAATGGAATTTGATTTAAAAAAGTAAAGTCATGCAGGTCGTCTTTATGAAAAAGTTCTGATGAGGTCTTCGTGGTGCTGCTGTAACCCAGGGATAATCTAGTTTGAATTCATTTCGTAAAAGGAATGGTGGAATCACCCAGAAGGTGATGGGAGGCTGAGATGCCTTTTAGATACTGGGAGATATGAGTGAAAGATGTGCTATAGTTTCAGCTCTATCTCGGAGGGTTTTTTCCTCAATCATGATCGTGATGTGTGGTTGTTTGGCCCTTATTTAGTTCCAGGCGCTAGTTTCGAATAGCATCTGCTAAATGACTTGGATCTGAAATCTATGTTCTGGGGCATTCTGCTTCTCTCCCTTTCTACCAGGGGGAGACCAGGGGTTTAATAGACAGTTTGTTGTGGTGAAATAGTTCTTTCTTGTCACAACAGTACTGTGTGTGATGCCATCACTCCAATCTAACTGCGCACGCACGCACGCACGCACGTGTGTGTGTGTGTGTACTGCAGGCACTAAAGCTTCCACAACTCCTCAGTTTGTTCTTTATCCCACCTGTCAACTCAGAGCAGGATGAAAGCATTGGGGTTATCAGACTGTCATGTTGACAGGAGGGAATAGGTCTGATAAAACAACTCTGCTGCTCTGTAGTTGTGTCTGTCTGTCTGAGACGGAATATGTGAACCTGCACCTCACGCCAGTTTATGTCTCCCAGTGCTCTGATTGCCTTTGTTCCCGCGTGTTTGTCAGTACAGCATTTGAAGTCCAACATGCAGGATGTTATTTCTTTCATCCGCAACATGTACTGTGTGCTGTTTTTCCTACTGGTGCTCGTGCGGGCTGCGGGAATGTGACGTTTGAAGCTAAGCATGTTGGATGTTAAGGGGACCACATGAGAAGTTTTCGGGGAGTTTGTTTTCTGTGTTTTGTTTCACGTCGACAGGGCTATTGACATTAATGGGGAGTGAAAACAGGCTAATTCGCTGCCTGTCCTGGTAATCCCCTGAGACCAGTACATTACTTCAACCAGGACTGTGTGATTGATACCAGTGTTGCAGCTGCCTAGTGGGTGGGTGGGTGGGTGTGTGTGTGTGTGTGTGTGTCAGGGGCCTCAGGCGGGGCGTGAGAGTAATTGAGAGAGATGTTTATAATTGAGGAAAGAGATATATAGGGCGATTTGGAGAGAAAGGAGAGAGAGCAAGGTAGAAAGAGAGTTGGGGAACACCGAATGTACAGTAGTGCGACAGAAGCAGCACAGTGGGAAAACAGAATCCTGAATCTTAATTACATTTTCACCCCTACTTCCTCTCCCCTGTCTTAAAAAAAATGGAAATAAACACTTCTTTTTCTCCACACCATAATGGCAGTTGTTGTTTTCCATCCTTCTTCTTCTGTGGTGTGTGTGTGTGCGTGTTAGGTTTGTCATCTCTTGAGGCGGTGCAGGCTGGTGTGTTATTAATGGGAAATATGAGACCAGCCACAGAGCACAGGGCTCCAACGGTAAACACGCGCGCACGCTCTAACATGCACGCCTGCACGCGTACGCGCGCACACTCACGGTGCTTTCACAGAGCACTTCCTCATTATTCAGAATGCTCTTTGTGAGCAAAGCCTCCAAATAAAAAATACATACGAGCAGTGAACTGAGTGAGAAGAGACAACTCAAAGCTAAAGGAATAAAACATACCGTTCCTAGGTTGGGCATCATACACCATGATGCATTGACACCTAGCTAAAATAAGATTTTGGTCCTAGCCTTCAGCACGTGGACCCAAGTCTCTTTTCTTCGCTAACTGGCCCACAGGTATTGGAGCCCTCGTAATCTCTACACAGGTTGCGTAAGGGAGATGTCTCTGTGGGCACCCTTTGTAGTATTCTCTCTCTATTATTTCACTCAAATTCTAGTTAATTTGACATGTGTAACAAACGCTTGCCAAACCCTAGATCAGGGTAGCATATAATGCTGGACAGAGGCAGGCAGCAGTCCTTGTGTGCAGTTTATGGTTGTCATTCCTCCACCTAAGGCTACCTTTAGGATGAGCCTTCAGTGTTCACTGACTACTGTGACAGCTCTGCTCCGTAAGCCTCCATCCACCTCTCCAGACCTTCAAAGCAAATTCTTAAGGCTCTGCTGCGCCACGGCCATTGAGGGAACAGTTTCCTTAAAATCAATGAAAGCTGCTAGACCCTCTGCATTGCGTCGGAATCCGATGGCAGCCTCCAAGCTCGAGAATCACAGAGGACTGATTGTTGAGAGCTGGTGCTCGCTTTTATTCAGTCCTGCGAAATAAAAGAACGGCTTTTCTGGTGTAGCAGGTAGAACGTCACATCGATACGATGCTGATGGCTACAAAACAGGGCCATTGTAGTGGCGCTCAGGAGAACCACTTACAGGCTACCGACTATCCACGCCTGAGAGGGGACACTGTTGCCCTTGAAATCAGGGATTGTCTTCAGAAATCTCCAAAGCACTCAGCCCTTATGGAAAAAGAGGCCTCATTTTTTTGAGGACCTCCCCCAACCAAGTGTGTGTGTGTGTGTTTGTTTCTCACTTTTATTTTTAGTTCTGCTCTTTTATGCCGGCAGCCTTCGTCAAGTTTCAGGGGATCATACTGCCGTTTAATATGCCAGTGGAGTCTCAGGAGTCTCAGGTATCACCCTTCCACACCCTGAATATAAAACTGAACAGCCTATATTCAATCAACGCCTATCTACTCTAAACAATAAGTTCACCTACATCAGCAAGGTGAATGTCAGAGACCCGGCGCCAATCATGAGATGCGGAACAAATAGGGTGAGCACAAGTGCAAGAGAGACAGAGTGAGATGGGCCGAAGATCAGGTGAAAGGGAGGGGGGAAGGGAACCCGAGAGAAGATACAAACATGGTCAAGATGAGGCATTTTAAAAAGGAGAGTTGATGAGAACAGACCATGTGGCAGTTATTATGCAGAGGAGTTGGGGGCTCCTTAACACTTTAAGCGTTTCCTAATTCATCACTGTCGCGGAGCAGGCCGGGAGAGCGTGGTGCGCTTCAGAAGCTGCTGCGAGGTGAGGAGCAGCTGGGTAGAAGACTGGCCGGGACAGGTTTCGCGTTGTGCCACTAACTGATTGATCACCACTTCTCCACTGACGATGGAACTCCAGCCCTGCTGTTAGTGGGCCTGTATGAGGCCCTGATTCATGCAAACACGGAGAGAGCGTCTCGGTTATGTTCTCCCTTACAGTAGCATTGGAAGTTAACGCGATAGCACTAAAGTCACGTGATCAGATTAAAGTAGACATGTGAAAAGCATGTTCACTTTCCAAAAACGTTTTCTTTCTTCTTTCTCCACTTATCTGCTGTCAGTCTCTCCCTCTGCTGAAGCTTACTGTTTCCAACAGTTGCCATCACCCCCCACCCCCGTGTCACACTGAGCGCTAATGAAGTCAGGGCCACAGTAAGCCCTAGCGGAGTGTCACTGATGGGTGTTGAATCATAAAGCTCAGCTATTACACAGAATTATATTATTCATATACCACCAAATATTACAAAGAATTCCGTTCATTATATACCATCAAATATTAGACAGAATTACACTATTTATATACCGCCAAATATTACAATGCACTACATTATTTATGTACCACCAACTATTACAATGGATTAATATATTTATAAACCACAGACAGTTACACAAATTATATTATTTACATACCACTGACTATTACACAGATTTACATTATTTATATACCACCAGATACAAAACAGAATTACATTATTTATATACAACCAATAGTAGATAGAATCACACTATTTATATACCACCAAATATTACGCTGTATTATATTATTCATATACCACAAAGGTAATTACACAGAATTATCATGTCTATGCCACTTACTATAAACTGAATTAAATAACTACATTGTTTATGTACAACAGACTATTGTACCGAATTACATCATTTATATGCCCCAGACTATTACACAGAAACACATCATTTATATATCACCGATATACCACATTGAATTACATTATTTACCGTATATTCCACTGAGTATCACACATTATTCTATTTTTCTTATGCTGCAGTTACACAGCATTACATGATTTATATTCCACAGAGTATTACACAGCATTAGGATATAATTAATATACCACAGACTATTGCACACCATTCAATTATTTATACCACTGACTAATACTATTACTAATTGCTATTGTAATAATTACTATTTTTATTGTCAGTCAGTCAATCAAATTTATTTATAAAGCCCTTTTTACATCAGCAGTTGTCACAAAGTGTTTTTCCAAAACACCCAGCCTAAAATCCCAAGAAGCAAGCAACAACAGTGTTGTAATATTACTATTTCTATTGTAATATTACCATTTCTATTGTAATATTACTATTTCACAGCTTTACCTTAATCCTTTGCTGACTATCTCACAGCATTACATTATTTCGTCACAAAGTGTTCCCACAGTTACTCCCACACAATTGCTGCTGCTACTGCTTCTGTCACCCTATTTACCACAGGTTCTGACATGATCTTTTTGGCACACTCACACACACGCACACACACAAACACACCCTCCCTTGCAACGTTTTGTAGGGAGACTCGCTGACTTCACGGTCACATTGCCCTAGTGTTAGTTAGACATCGACGTAGAGGAATCGACTTCAGTGTTGAGTAAAAAATGGTTCAGAGCCAAGGTGACAAGGTGTTGTTTTCTCCAGCTGGGTTGAAGAAGAAAATGCTCATTCTTTGCCGTACACGCTGCAGAGGGTTGTACTGCGCACTCATACAGGTCAAAGGGCCGTGACATCCCATTTCCTGTTCCCTAGTGGCGTGTTCCCCGCCTCTTTTGCCCCCTCTCAGAGTCTCTGTAGGTACTGGCCAAGTGCTAGACTACTCCCCTCCCTGTCATGGATTAATTGGGTTCTTTGACCCAGTACCAAGTTGTGCTCCCATAGCAGCCATGCTTGGGTAGTCCTGGAGCAGAGCAGAATGGGCCTCGCATGGCTTCAGGGACGTGGTTTGTCACCAGCCTCTCTGCTCCCACACACTCCCAGTCCGCTGAGACCCATTGTCTCCCTGTCATCCACCCTCCCCCGCTACCTTCAGAACCCCCTCCGTTACCCTCCATGGGGCAGCACCAGCAGGCCAACAATCCCCCCTGGACCCCCCCAACAGCCCTGTTATTACAGGTCAGAGTTGTTGCTGTTGTTGCCTTGTTGTCTACATGGCATTTCTGGACCATTGTAGAGAAACAAGGCCTCTGTTCCAAATGCAGTCATATTCCCCACATGGTGCACTACTTCCTACATTGTGCACTACTTCCTACATACTGCACTACTTCCAACAAGAGCTGTTTGGGTCCTAGTCAAAAGTGAAGCGCTTAATGGGGACTAAAAGAGGCCATTTGGACTGGACTAGGCTGGCTGGTACCACCTACCGCTTATGTTGTTGTTGATGTTGTTTGTTCTGCCGCCAGTCTGAAACAGCAGTGAATCTTGGCTTGACTGATCTAGCAAACCCAGGTTTAGAGACAGTGAACGATTTGACGAAAGGACTATTTTCTTGAATCGTCAACGTTTAATTACATGGATTAGAAAACATTAACAATTAGATAGGATTGTTGTCGTACAGTATATAAATGTTAGTTAAAGCCATCCGGACTTTCAGTAATACCAGAGGTTATTTTATTCACTATGCAGCGGTTCTTAATGGCTACCGCCACGGATGTTACTTCTGTTTCGGGGGCTTCGGGCCCCTTGTTTATTTTTCGTCCTTGGTATTTATTGGTCTGTCTCTATTGCTGATGATTTGTAGACGGCTGCCCATATAGTGAATGTGAGGAGGATTACAACGACCTTAGCGTCATAAATGTCAGATGAACTACAGACCAACATGTATTCTCTGTGTGTGTGTGTGTGTGTCTGTGTGTGTGTGTTATGCTCATAAACAGTTTGATGGACTGATAGAACAGAGTGTTTTCCCCCCTCTCTTCCTCGTCCCGGTCGGAGATGCTTATTATGCTGATTTATGACTATTGATTTCAATTTCCAACAGCTTTATCTGTTAGAAGCCATTTCCATTAAACTGCAGCTATGCAGGATGTGAATTAAGATCCAGGATTACACACTTCTTTCACTTGTATCCACCTGAATGATGGGTTTTGTGTGTGTGGTGGAGTGATGTCTTTTGAATGAGTAATGGTTTTCGAATATGTAGGCGTGTGCCTCTAACTGACAAATGAACGTGAAACGACCATTTTGTTTGGCCTTTTTTGAACCACTCCAACCAAGTCCATTGGCTAAGGCTGAAGCTTTATGTCCAAGGTAGCCAATTCATCCAGGCCATTTTGAAAACCCATTGGATTCTTTTGTGTTTGCTACGACCAATCGGAGCTGAATCGGTGTGGTTTTTAAAAAGCGCACATGGTAGCCTTTGTTGTGTCTCTTGGCCGTTGGGCCGCTTGGCTGCTCCCACAAGGGGATTTAAATCATTTCATTTGTTAATTGAGATCAGACCAGTGGCCTCCATTCATTCAGTGACACAGTTAAAATGTAAACCGCCATGTGTTTTAATCCGTCAGCGTGCCATGTGTTCTGGCATTGGATGAAAGAGACCCACGGGTCTATTGTTGTCTTGGCAGAACCACCTTAAGAGAATGATTAGGCCTGTATGGTTAGTGGAGAGTGCCCCCTACTGCCCAAACCATGCAGCTAAACCATTACTTTTAGAACTTGTTGCTAGGTATTTTTATGACCAGTCACAAGTTGGAATTGGATTCATTGTTATAGTGTTGAAGCCGTAGGCTACACATGTATGTTCCCTATGTGAAGCGGACGCGCTGAGGTTCAGGATGTAAAAGCCCCACAGTCTGGCCGCTTACTCAGTCTCTCGTCCCCTCTGACACCCACCCATGAGGCTTCTGAATAAAATGTCAGCTTGGGGTCAAGAAGTTGCACTCACTGAGGTGGAGGAGGGCGAGGAGGAGGCTCTGT
Source organism: Esox masquinongy (assembly GCA_016801175.1). Classification (NCBI taxonomy): domain Eukaryota; kingdom Metazoa; phylum Chordata; class Actinopteri; order Esociformes; family Esocidae; genus Esox; species Esox masquinongy. Next base: position 10,337 of record JACXGI010005963.1, on the reverse strand, counting down.
CCCCGGTATCCCTGGGGCGTTTAGGGTTCCATGCACGGTGCGAAGACGGCGGTCAAGAGCTCCTGCGACTGCGTGCTTCTATCCGATCTTTAGATTTAAGTGGGGCGAAAGGCTTTGAACGGGTCCGTTCTCTCCTCCTCCGCCTGAAGGTGATCTGCAGCAGATGGCCATGCAACTCTCCTCCAGATGCACTCATGCCGCTGGCACTCAGCAGGGCTGTAACTGACACGGTCTTATCGCAGAGGCTGGCTGGGTGGGGGAGGAGTGCACTGGGCCCCGGTCCATCCTGGCAGATCTCATACCTGGGATGGGAAGCGTCCCCTCTCCCTTTTTACCTCCCCTTATCCTTCCGTCCAGATGCTCAGCACTGCCGTACCACTGAGAGACAGGGAAAGCGATAGGGCGAGAGACAAAGAGAGAGAGACTGAGAGAGAAGAAGAGAGATGGTGACATTGAGAGAGAGAGAGAGAGAGCGAGAGAAACGGAGACTGGGGTATAGCAAGTGAGAGAAAAAGAAAGATGGGAAAGAGAGAAGGCGAAACAGACAGAAAAAGACAAAGACTTGAGACAGAGAAACTTGGAGAGCTCCATTGTGTCTCTCCTCTGAGGGTCGTGTATTATCGACCAGCCTCCTTCATCCTCAGGTTATTCTACCTGAGTGCACTTGCTCATATTGCAGAGCCATGAAATGGGCCTACCTCTCCCACTTCCAACAGGACACGTTTAGTGTCTTGTTTCTTTTCTTCCACCATGTCTCCTGATCACAAAGGCCTAATGTCCAAGGTACTGTGAGTCTTCCTGTTCGGGGTAACTCGTTCTCCTGTTTCATGAGCCTTGTTAAAGTACAGGCTGTACAAGCTGATACATAAAACTTGGTTCTGTCACATCCATTATGAGCAGATAGATCAAGGAAAGGGCGTAGGGACTTTCGGATTTTTTTTTCAATTTTGTTTTTGTAGGAAAATACCAAGTGATGTCTTCCTTACAATACTATAAAGCATCTTCTTGTGAATAGATCTCTGATACTGATATACTTTACACTTTTTTATCAAGGAAAATGTAGAGGCAAAACAAAGAAAATTCTTATTCACGCGCTTGCACAAACATATGTTTGTTTTCCTATCATAGTGGGGACAGAAAAAATAATTGCCTTTTTTCTGTCTCCCCTAATCCCTAAATGTATCCCTAACCCTAATCCTTACCATAACCTAAATGTGCCTAAACTAAATGTTGTCTACCCTTACATCTAACCCTAAACCCCTTGTGCCTAATCCTAAACCTAACCCCAATTCTAACACTAACTCCAATTCTAAGTTTTACCCTAAACCTAAATAGGAACTATCCCTTTACTTCGAGGGGACTGGCTAAAACATCCTGTGGGAAACCAACAGTCAGGTTGTAGTAAATTTGTGGGGACTTCCCTACATGCATAGTAAAACCAGGATCTCCTTCTCACACAGACACACAGACACAGACACACAGACACACACACACACACACACACACACACACACACACACACACACACACAAACAGTGAGTGGAACAGCAAGGCGACACCACTACTCTGGTTCAGAGTAGTGGTGTCTGTCTGACTGAGGGTAGAAGCCAGGGTATCTTCTCTCTGCAGAAATCAATAGTGCATTACCAGCCCCGCAGCCAGCCAGCCAGCCACACAGTGTGCTGACAAACCTATACCCTCTCCAAGCCCTCCTCCCTCAGTCTGACAGAGCATCCGACCACCCCCCCCCCCCAGAAGCTCCCCCGCCTCTCTCTCTTCCTCTCTTTCCCTTCATCTAACATGTGTGATCTACTACTTGTTTCATCTCAGTACCTTGCAGGCTTTTAGAGAATGAATTCTCGTTCTTTCTCCCT
>JACXGI010005962.1:7994-44299 GCA_016801175.1 Esox masquinongy | reverse complement strand
GTGATGTCTATGGGGTTAATCCTAATCTACCTGGTGATGTCTATGGGGTCAATACTAACCGTTGTTGTGGTCCCTTTGGACTCCTCAAAGTGTTCTGCCATGTAGATATTGAATGGAGACCGGGGCCGTTTGGGTTTGCCCAGATTGTTCAGCTCCTGCAGTTGATAGACACAAGTCAGGAAGACAGGGGAGTTAGCAGCACGGACACATAGGAAAACATTTCATGTGATATTTATAATATTAATTTGGAATGTAGAGAATTAATGTAGAAAATAATAAGACTAATGAGGGCAACTTCTTTTTAATGACTCCTCACTTTTTAAACGACTGCTACAATCACTCGTTAAAGAGTTAATACATGTGTAATTAATGTGCGACATGCCTGGGATTTATAAAAGCAGATATAAGTAATTAAACTAAGGCTTCATTTTTATTTGCCTAGCATTGCAACTGGATAGAGGGTTTGATACCCCCCCCCCCCACATCTCACCCTCTTCCTGCGGATGGCTGTCCTCCTGGCCAGCCGCTGTCGCCTCTCCTCTTTCAGAGCAGCAGACTGCACCGGGGTGAGCTGGGCCTTGAATATCTGCAGATCCACCTTGAACTGTGCTCTGGCCACCACTGACTCCTGTTCAAAGGGCTGAGGGGAAAGTAAACATGCACTGAGCTAGTTGACCAGAAGTACACAATTTCTCAGTACTCTCCATAAGTAGGGAACAATATGCGTGATGTATGTACAGTTTCTCACGAAAGTGAGTACACCCCTCACATTTTTGTAAATATTTGATTATATCTTTTCATGTGACAACACTGAAGAAATGACACTTTCCTACAATGAAAAGTAGTGAGTGTACAGCTCGTATAACAGTGTAAATTTGCTGTCCCCTCAAAATAACTCAACACGCAGCCATTAATGTCTAAACCGCTGGCAACAAAAGTGAGTACACCCCTAAGTGAAAATGTCCAAATTGGGCCCAAAGTGTCAATATTTTGTGTGGCCACCATTATTTTCCAGCACTGCCTTAACCCTCTTGGGCATGGAGTTCACCAGAGTTTCACAGGTTGCCACTGGAGTCCTCTTCCACTCCTGCATGACAACATCACGGAGCTGGTGGATGTTAGAGACCTTGCGCTCCTCCACCTTCCGTTTGAGGATGCCCCACAGATGCTCAATAGGGTTTAGGTTTGGAGACATGCTTGGCCAGTCCATCACCTTTACCCTCAGCTTCTTTAGCAAGGCAGTGGTCGTCTTGGAGGTGTGTTTGTGGTTGTTATCATGTTGGAATACTGCCCTGCGGCCCAGTCTACGAAGGGAGGGGATCATGCTCTGCTTTAGTATGTCACAGTACATGTTGGCATTCATGGTTCCCTCAATGAACTGTAGCTCCCCAGTGCCGGCAGCACTCATGCAGCTCCAGACCATGACACTCCCACCACCATGCTTAACTGTAGGCAAGACACACTTGTCTTTGTACTGCTCACCTGGTTGCCGCCACACACGCTTGACACCATCTGAACCAAATAAGTTTATCTTGGTCTCATCAGACCACAGGACATGGTTCCAGGAATCCATGTCCTAAGTCTGCTTGTCTTCAGCAAACTGTTTGCGGGCTTTCTTGTGCATCATTTTTAGAAGAGGCTTCCTTCTGGGACGACAGCCATGCAGACCAATTTGATGCAGTGTGCGGCGTATGGTCTGAGCACTGACAGGCTGATCCCCCACCCCTTCAACCTCTGCAGCAATGCTGGCAGCACTCATACGTCTATTTCCCAAAGACAACCTCTGGATATGACGCTGAGGATGTGCACTCAACTTCTTTGGTCGACCATGGCGAGGCCTGTTCTGAGTGCAACCTGTCCTGTTAAACCGCTGTATGGTCTTGGCCACCGTGCTGCAGCTCAGTTTCAGGGTCTTGGCAATCTTCTTATAGCCTAGGCCATCTTTATGTAGAACAACAATTCTTTTTTTCAGATCATCAGAGAGTTCTTTGCCATGAGGTGCCATGTTGAACTTCCAGTGACCAGTATGAGGGAGTGTGAGAGTGATAACACCAAATTTAACACAACTGCTCCCCATTCACACCTGAGACCTTCTAACACTAACTAGTCACATGACACCAGGGAGGGAAAATGGCTAATTGGGCCCAATTTGGACATTTTCACTTAGGGGTGTACTCACTTTTGTTGCCAGCGGTTTAGACATGAATGGCTGTGCGTTGAGTTATTTTGAGGCGACAGCAAATTTACACTGTTATACAAGCTGTACACTTAGTACTTTACATTGTAGCAAAGTGTCATTTCTTCAGTGGTGTCACATGAAGATATAATCAAATATTTGCAAAAATGTGAGGGGTGTACTCACTTTTGTGAGATACTGTAGATATGAAGTATGCTAATGCTAGCTGGCTATGTTATTTTTCTGAGGTATATGAAGGCCCCTGGATATCTTGCGCTACATTAACTTAGGAAGCCCAATTTTGATATGATTTTTCTAATAATCAGATCCTTGCGTAAAGACCTGTGTAAGATCTCTGTGTAAGCCTTACTGTGGAACTGATTGCATTTTGACCACTTTACAGATATGAAAAGTAGGAATTCAATATATCTGTTGAGTTTTTCAATATCATGCAACAAAACAGATTTACATGAGGTTTAAAAATAGGTTATTGCGAGGGCAATGATGATCATAAATTAGTTACAATGTGACTAGCTGGCTAGTTCCAACATAAATCAGCTAGTTATGTTAATACTAGATAGTTTAATTGTTAACCTTCCCAGCTTCATTTCTTTTTTGTCTAAAATATTTCATCTTATATAAATACTTAATCCCTATGTAGCAAGAGTGAGGATGTCATTTGGACGGATGCATTTTTCGCTTCCCATATCGTTTTTCAGCGGCTACAGCAATGCTGGAGCATTTACATCATGAGATACCTGGTACATAGAAGCTAGGCAAGCAGGTACCATTGGGTTAGTTAGCTAGCAAGGGAATGACTATGTCTGTGTGATCCTTGGTCAGAAAATTGGCTTTATATTATTCTGTTTACTTTAAGAATTGCTATTGAAAATCTAAAGTATTTTTTATGTCTCATGTATTTATTATGATGAATCAGGGACACTACCTGTTTCTGTTCCGGCGACAGTGCTCTCCACTGCTGTGCAATCTTCCTGACCACATCGACAGCACTTACATCTGAAACACGTTTTAACATCAACTCCGTTAGGAATGAAGATAATGTACAACAGCCATCATCGTGCAGTGTAACGGCTAATCACCAGTCACCTGGATACTGCTTGACAATGAGAGGTTGTTGCTGTTTCAGGAATCTCATGTATCCGTTTAGGGGCCTCTTTGGGGGCGCACCCGAATTGGAGCTGAAAGTCTTCACAGCAGGGAGCACACTGACGCACCTGCAACACAAAGCCGTCATCATGCTTCCAACTCATGTCACCCCTAAAAAATGTCAGATGACAAGCAATTGGAAAAATATATATCCGTTATCAATATTTCATATATTGTCTAGCAGAAGTATACAGAGTTGGTCTGTTGTAGGGGTGCGGGCATCTTTTTGCATTTGGGTAAGCTAATTAAACGCATTAAGCTATGATTTGCATGCAGCCCTACCTTCAAAAGGTAAATAAAAAACTCCAAACAATGCAACTAACTGGCCCAAGTTTCCCAGAAACCACACAGGACTGTAGTAGAAGTTAAGCAAATTACTACACTACCGTAGCACTTGCTAACTCACGCTTGGACAAAATACCCACGCGAAATCTAGAAATACAATGTTTTTACTGAATTGGCATCTTGAACTTCGCAATTAAAAGAAAGAAAAAGAAACGGTGCAGGGTAGCTGATGATAACTGACTACATTGCACAGCCATCTGCCTGGCTACATAGCTAGCAAGCAATGTTGACAATAAGAATGTTTTGCTACCCTACCGTGCTAGACTGGATACGTTGGTGAAGAGACTAAAGGACTTGGCCAAAAAACTAGCGCCAACAGACATAAGACCAAAGGGCGCCATATCTGGATGAGTAAACTAGACAGCTACAGTATACTTAAAACAAACAACAAGCTTAAGCTAACTAAAGTACCGTCCGGGGTTGACTTATCTGCCCCTGCCATGCAGCGCAACGCACGGAGAAGGCGCCTTCAACATCCCGCTGCATTCTGGGTGAAGGTCGTTGTAGTACTGGTGGTGTTTACATAGTTTCGAATTCATTGCAGCATATTCATTAGACATTAGACTATAAACATACAACTACATTTAATTCAAAATTACTGCTGTAAAATGCTGTCTTGTTGATCACATTGTTTTCCTTTATAAAAAATTAAACCATATTATGATTTAAAGGCATTTGAATCGTAAAAAAATACATTAATTTTACTGGGCTAAGGCCCTTCACTAGAGACGGGCCACGTTCGGAATATTTTTTTTTTTTGAAGATGTCGACCAATGTTGGTCACTCCTTTTCAATTAGTGTTGCATTCAGGTGGATGAAGTGTCTGGTTTGCACATACTCAGGTCGCATTCCACAGGATACAATTGGGAATATGTGCATATACTGTTGCAGAATGACTGATCTACAAATAATATTGAGTTGATTTGTAGTTGGCAGTCGTTTTGATGGTGTCGAAAAAAGCATGTTTACTGGATGGACGAAAAAAGTTCTTAAACCATGAAAACATATATGTTCCCTTTCAGCTGCCTACAGCACTCCCATTTCAGATTACTGTCACCTATGACAAGCTGAGAGCTTCATGGATCAATTTGGTAGCACTGGCCTTGCATTTCAATGTCACCGGCGCTGCATGCATTGCTTTTTTCTGTAGGTTCTCCACAGGTTGTGCTGTAGGGTTAAAATAAAGAGACCACTGCAAATTGGCTAGGAAAAACCCCCTAAAAGGGTCAAAACCTGGGAAGAATCCTCGAGAGGAACCAGGTTCTGAGGGGTGGCCAGTCCTCTTCTGGCTGTGCCGGGTGAACATTTTAAGAGTACACATTTTAATAATTAATAAATGCATGTGGGCTGTGTCCAGAGTCAATAAAACAATCCAAGTCAGAGGCATGACCAGAGTAGCAATGGAGTGGCAGCTGAAATCCTCAGGTATCGTGAGCTACTTGATCTGCAACACAAGAAGGAGGACTTTGGACAGGGACAGCTACAAGTCATTCGGGCCTGGTAGTCCTGAGGTCCTACGTTTAAAAGGGGCAGGATAATTATTCAATGTGGAGTGTTGGCGTCAACTGCCTCTATTCAATGGAGAGATGCTTTGCTGGCATTGTGAATATGCTTAGGGCCTAACAAATCCCCACTCCATTATACGATGTATATCGTTGAAGTTGTTGTTCTGTCATGTGCATCAGCCTAGCATCAACACACTTAAAAACCTAAATGTTAGAAAGATTCCCATAAATTCATATAAAATATTTAAGGAAATAACCTTCTTGACTAAATTTGATACTATTACTGAGTCCCATACAAAAACTCCACACCTGTAGGGACTAAACTGTTCGTCGTGTACATATTGAGAACACAGTTAAAAATGCCCTCCTTCAAAATTCCAAGCTTCTCTAAAAAACACTCAGTTCTCAAAAAGTAGCCTCACTCTGTCTGACACATTACCACCGAACAATGTCCCAACAAAATGTTGGTCCCGGTGTACAGCAGACCATCTCCAGAGGGAGACGTCCTACTCTGTCTGTTTCAAAGGGATATAATCGGTTGTCAGTCCTGTTGTGATTTTTTGCCTGGAAGGAGATTTCAGGTCGATGATCATGTGAGCAGCACAGCTCTTTAAACCCTATCGCTTTACCCCTTGGTTGACGACACACAAAAACAGTAGAGGCCTGTCCCCGCCAATACACAAACATCTTGAACAAGTAATGTTTATCTGAATGTCCCCCTCCAGCAAACTGTTGTCTTCCGCCTTGGAGTGTCACCCTGGAATTAGCCATTAGAGCCAGAGGAAAGGCAAAGCAGTCAGCAGATTAATAATTTCAACTCACTGTGATCATCATTCTATCATTCCGCTGAGCACGTTGAGTTCACCTAGAGTGACATATTAAACTTGCAACAGAGTTCATGCTTTCCTCAGGACTATTTCCATGTTTCTATTATTAGCTCTTTAATTATACACATATTTTTCATAATTAAAGACCCAAAATCAGTTATTTGCAGAGAATGTACATAAATATTTTTAATGATAGTTTTACATGTTCTGATGACTTAATGCAAAAACAATAAAAGTAGCTCCAGAATTGTTGACACTTTAAAAAAAAAATAATCAACATAGAAAATAAACATTAGAACGAACAAAAACACAGTAAAAATGTTTGATTCCTAAGTGTCCCTCTATGACAGACAGCCAGCCAGAACTGTCATTTAAAGGGTCAGACTAACATAGCTACAGTATTCTGATGACTTCAACACAGTCACCGTGGGCTACAGTATTCTGATTACTTCATCTTCTACACAGGAGACGAGAAATAAAAGTGCCAAAACCTAGGTTCAACAATACATGGTTAAGACAACAGGGATTCTAATATCTCATTAATTCTTTGCGCTAAAATTTAACAAGGGACCAGAATCCGCGGTCAGTATGACTGAAAATGAATTGAGGGCAGTGCCACGGAAAGTAAGCCATCAAGGTGAAAAATAATCTATTCAAGGACATAGCGTAATTGCTTTACTGTCATTCTATTAATTTTGATTTGTTTCAATTAATTATTTACAGCGAGTCAATAGGTTTTAACCACAGGTCTCATTTTCAATGCAAATTCAAGTTCAACCCAGCAACAGCGCTGATCCCATTCACGTTTCTTAGAAAGCATCCACAGGGAATTATGCAGTCTTAATGTTGTCTTGTTGAACCTAGCCCAAACCAGGAAATGGGGTAACAACAATGTACAGTTATTGTCCCCCCAATATCAGTCCCCCCAATAACCCTTAATGTACATATGTGTAGTGTCTACCCCGTCAAAACACTACACAAACTATAATACATGGAATCAGATGATACAATGTTTTCCATATTACCTACATTTACTTTCGGTTTACTAGAATGTACAGTGTTTCATGACTTAAAAAAAAAAAATCTCCAGACGGGCCTTTACATTGCATACTTCTGGGTCCAGTCTCTTGCTAGCCTGTTATATCTGTTGAGCAGAGAATTACAAAGAGAAACAATGTGAACTATCTGTCAGTTGCTATGGAATGTACAATGCACTAGTGCTCCATTATTCAAATAATTTGTTTGCAGCGGATTGAAGAAATAGATCCACACTTTACACCAGGGCTTCTAACTTTCCCCTCTACACTTTTGGAAAAACTTCTTAACCCAGTAACAACAATACTCCCTGCCTCATACAACAACAAATAATCCCTGCATCATACTGTAACAATATACTTCCAGCTTCATACAATATACTCACTTCTCCTTGTCTAGTTTGTAGATCTGTGCTATGTCCGGAACCAGTGGGTCATCCGGGTTTGGGTCACAAAGCAACGAACATATGGACAACAGAACTGGGACAAAAAAAATTACAGACGAAATGAAACGATTTCCATCCATGTTCCACTGCTTTCAGAAAGTTTGATTGTGTTGTTAAGCACAAACACATCAACCTTACCCTTTGATACAGTCAGTGCCGGGGACCACTGGGATCGCAGGATGTCCAGGCAGATGCTTCCATTACTGTTGATGTTTGGATGATAGATCTTTGTTGTGAAAGCTACCTGTAGAAAGATTGTCATGTGCTGTTTATCCATGAGAATCACTCCTAATTGTGAATGTTACATGTAGAAAAATGGTAACTTGCTGTTTATCCAGAGAACGTTTCTTTCGTGCAGACCATGTAATGATGAAATTATTTCAACTAATCAACTGCTACTCCTTCCGCTTGAAGCTGACAACTAAGACGGCACCTCCCTAGATTCAGCCTATGCTACAACCCTAAATCCAAACCAAAATTCTTCATCCGGTCAGTTCTAGTCTCTTGGTTGTCCCACCCTTATGGGAGGGCAGCACTCACTAAGGCCAGTCGAAGCTCTACTGTGTCCTGGCACCCCAATTGTGGAACCAGCTTTCAATTAAAGGTAGTACTATAGTCCCTGACCAACTTACTATGACTGCAATAAATGGTTGTCTCACCTGTCATATTAAGACACTAAGTGGTTTTGGACAAGAGTGACTGGACCTAAAGACATTTAAATGTTACCTTTGGAGGCTTGAATGGATAGTCAGTGGGGAAGTGGATTGTGAGAAAGAAGACCCCACTTTGGTACGGGCTGTCGCCCTAGGAGGAACAGGAAGACATACATCTACATCCAGTCTCATTATTCAGCTGACCAGTGTTACATTCATTAAACCACACGGATCCCTTCTCATACTTACAGGCCCCATTATTGTTGCTTGCCAGTGGAACACTGAAAGAAAAGGACCAGACATTAGAATACATCACCATAGTGCCCATAGAATCAGCCCTCCCATTCACCAGGTGAACAACCAGCCCTCCCATTCACCAGCTATACAAACAGCCCTCCCATTCACCAGGTGAACAACCAGCCCTCCCATTCACCAGGTAAACAACCAGCCCTCCCATTCACCAGGTGAACAACCAGCCCTCCCATTCACCAGGTAAACAACCAGCCCTCCCATTCACCAGGTAAACAAAAAGCCATCCCATTCACCAGATAAACAACCAGCCCATGCCCCTCTTCTAGTTTAACAACTGGCCCTTGTCCCTCTTCAAGGTGTAAAACCAGCCCCAGGTATACAAGTAGTTTACATAACCCCCACAGTCCTCCATCTAAACTTACAGTCCTCTCCCACGGGCCCAGCAGAACACTGTGCAGGTGGATCTCTCTGCAAGTCGTGAAGCTCCTAAGTGACAAAACAAGACGGAAGAGTAGTAGCAGGTCAGGCTTACAGGTGAAACTGAAAGTCATCCTTTGTTATTGTCAACTAGGTCAGATGTACTGTAAATATTTCTACAGTACAACAGCAGATCCAACTTTGCACTTGCTATAAGTACATCTGCATTGAGGTTGGACAGTACAAGCCTTCCGTTTAGGACTGCATAAAATACAGCTTGGACAATGTACCCCAATCCAGTCACACTCAAATGTATACGATTTCTTATTGAACGGGCTCAGTGCTGCCACCAATGGTACGGAATTATCTGAACGCATTTGAGGGGTTGCTACCTGGGAGAAAATAGTTTTTAACAGGTTTGTTGACACTAGGGGTAACATTAAATTCATCAGCTGGTAAACAGAGTCTATACATAGTATACACGTGCCTATGTTGACGGGATACGTGTTTTTGTGAGTCGGGCCACCTTTCTTAAGTTCCCTTATTTCTGTCTCCACCTACAAAACGATTCACAAATAATGATGTCGATAAGAAAATATCCGATTATAGATATGGAGAAAATTCCTTAAGTCCTATGGACTATTCTTGTTATGAGGTAAGTTTTCTAAACCATATGTCGATTTGCCGTAAACAAAAGGTTAGCACTATCCGGCCTTGATGCAGATGTACTACAGCATTGAGTGCAAGGTCGGATCTGCTGCTGGCTAGGTATGTAGTGAGCTCCATCGACTGAAATGGCTAACACGCTAACGTTACCGGTCTTTGATTAATAAACAGCTATTTAATCGCCAGCACTCCAATATCAACCAACCACCAAACGAACAATTAACTAAATAATGTTAGCAAAACAGGTCTGATAAGTGATGTTCGTTTTGGCGAAGTTAACGTTGGTTTACCAGCTAACGAAGTTACCCAAAGAAAGCATGCTATGTAGCTACCACCATACACAACACTTCTAGTTCTACCTACCAGAATGCTAACTAGTAATCTTACCTTCTGTATTCTTTTCAGTGCCATGGTGACCAACTTAGTCAAATGCCCTGTAGTACTCGTCAACGTGGTTTTTCCTAAGGTGTCGCCTTTAATGGTATTGCTCAAGGTATTTTAGTTCCCTGAGTAGATCGCCCAGGGTGTGTATTTGTAGCTTGTGGCTCTCTTTTGTTTCCGCTATCTGTTTACGGTTTGGCTTTAAACAGAGAATTCTGGGAATTGTTGTTCTTTAAAAATGTTTTTATCCTTACAGTTAAGTCATGTAGATGTATACAATTCAACTATTATTTGCCCTGTCCGGGGGGATAAGAATATCTGCAGGCAAATGCCGACTGACTGCTCTACCAATAACCTTGCATTATAAATAAAGACTCTTTGCGCTCATACTCATTTGAGTAGTAAGCCGAAAGTAGCCGACTGGTGGAAGCCGGCGGAAGCTAACGAGTGAAGTTGGGGGAGGTGACGCGACGCACGGAAGGTCGAACACATATGTTTTTCTTTAAAGCGAGGCTCAAATAAACATGTCAGTGTTGTTAAACGTTTTATGTATAATGTCGAAAATAACATATATAACACCCACATAATACATGAAACCGTTAGAATGTCAGAATCAGTCAACTTCATTGAATAACCCTGCTGAAGAATGGGCTCTGTTAATGCTTAATCTGCCTTGTTTCCTCTTGAGGCATCTATCCTTTTCTATGCTGTAGACAGAGCTGAAGTAGCAAGTCACGTGACAAGTCCTTGAGCTTCCTTGGTGGATTTAGTACTTACTGTTATTAATAGAAAATATGGTTGAAGACTAGCTTTTATACTGTTAAAATACAGAAGTCGGGCGGCACTATCTGAGTTAAAAACCGTACCCAGTCAGACAAATTTGGCCAGTCAAGTGGAAAAGCAGGTATGTGGGTGTTCGGCTATGGCTCTCTAATCTGGAAGGTCGATTTTCCGTATGAGGAAAAGCGGGTTGGCTACATCACAGGCTTCAGCCGACGATTCTGGCAAGGAAGCACCGACCACAGGGGAGTACCAGGCAAGGTGAGAGGTGTCTGTCTATCTATCTCTCTGCGTGCGTGCGCGCTCGTGTTCGTAGTAGTAATTGTCTGGTAATGTAATTATTTGGTATGTATTTGGTATGTGTTGGCTAGTCGCGATATCGACACCATAGAACTAGAATGATCCAGACCATCTACAGTAATTGCAAGGCTTATCTACTTTAGTCAAGTAATTGTCTTCTGGACTACTGGAGGCTAAACATTGTTCATCTCTTTACATGTTCCAACGTGCTATTAGATTTCAAAAAGCCCTAGGCCTAACCCCTCTCAAGCTCATTCTATCATTTTCATTACTCTGTGTTTTTTCTTTTTCCAGCCTGGTCGAGTCGTGACTCTGGTTGAAGACCCAGAGGTGAGCTGTGATGTAATTACACCTGTATGTGTTTACTGTCTCCTTACACCTGTGTGTGTGTACTGTGTAATGTCTCTTTGCATGTCCCTCTCCCTCCAGTGACAATGATTGGTCTCCCTTTATTCTCCTTCTTGCTTGCTGGCTCTCTGTCTTCATCAGGGTTGTGTTTGGGGTGTGGCTTACAAGCTGCCAACTGGCCGAGAGAAAGAAGTGAAGTGCTACCTTGACTACCGGGAGAAGGGCGGTTACCGCGTCATCACTGTGAACTTCCACCCTCGAACCTCTGTGTCCCCCACAACACACCCTGACACATCCCAGGACCCCAGCCAGGCTTTGCTATACATCGGCTCTAATGACAACCCTAACTACCTGGGCCCTGCCCCCCTGGAGCTGATAGCCAATCAGATTGTAGATGCTGTTGGACCAAGTGGAAGGAATACTGAATATCTTTTCTCATTGGCTGAAGCTCTGAGGACCCTCCTCCCCGAAGACTCAGACACGCACCTCTTCTCTCTGGAGGCCCTGGTTAAAGAGAGATTAAAACACACACACAGCAAAAACTCTAACACACTTTACTAAATATGTATTAATAAACTATTTCAGGGATGCTTGTAATGTCTTCAGGAGAGGTGAAACCTGGGTCAGGGTGAGTAGAATTTCTACCAAACTTGGCAGACCAGTGATACTTTGTCTTAGTGCAAAGGACTGGTTTACTTGAATTCATCCGTCGCAGTCACAAATGATGTCCTAAAAGATCTGGTGTCATTAAATAGTAATTTGTCTCTTGTGTTATTTTGTGTGTACAAAGCCTTGGGGTTATGGTGTGACATACAGAACCACCATACATTCCACCTACCCTATTTCACACTTCACCAAGCACTTCATAAAGAACAATGTATCAATAAGAATCACTCTATTCCAAATTAACTTCGCTACTTATGTTATTTAGTACTCATTAGTTTTGTTTGTACGCAATGCATGACCTGTGTTATTTGACATATCAATGATTTACCAATTGGAACAGAATGCTGAAGGACATTTATACAACTGAAGAGTTAAAGAGAGGTAAATAATGAAGAAAGTTCAGGTTGGCTGTCAGAATATGAGATGCCTTATTGACAAACACAAGAGCAAACATAACAGATCCCAAAGCAAACTGACAGAACCGACATATGGGAAGGTGGAAAAACAAGTAGAGTTCCAGAAATCTCTCAGAAGTCCCTTTTTGAGTTTCTTCACAACAATGGCCAGAATGTTTTGGATTGCATAACATGATTGCAATAACATCAGCCCTCTAAACTTAGATTCATCTGGATTTAAGGTATGAATATATATATATATTCCGCCCTAGTTTTTACTTCAGAAATCTAGTCACCTTTTCTTTCTGTATTGTCAGTAAGTAGGAGTGGGTCCTGCGTTACTGCAGAACATATGGAAATACATTGTAATGTCAAAAGGGCTTTAGTTCCCGGCCAAGTACTTTTTGATCAGTGTCCTAAATACTCCAGAATTAGCCAAACTGCACAGGGATATGTTCAAGTCCCCTACGTGACAGTACAAAACTGAGAACAGTCACTGATCCACCCTGCCTCTGAGTGGCACAGACACCATCCAACTGCCTGCGGACTCCATCAGTTATGGCGTTCCACTGACACCAAGAGAAAATTTTCTTGGTTCAATTCTCCAAAACGATTTACTATTTGTTCTTATTTTCAGGTATGAATCCACCTAGGAAGATCACAGCGAGACGCAACGGCTGTAGCAGCAACCGCTAGGCACTTACCAGGTGGCGTCATTCTGCGCCTGCGTGGAATCGATTCTTTCTCCTTATAGACCGGGAAATCCATACTAATGACAGGTGAATCAGGAGAGGCGCTTCAGTATGCAGGAAACAAGGCTGTGGCATTCATAGGTTGTGTTGCACAGGCATTGTAATTGGAACTAGGAAAGCTTTAAAGCTGGGTTATGTGAAGGTAAACATTCATCACATTGTACTGGGTGAAATCCCCTTCAGCAGCTGTCACATCTGTAAATAAATGCACAAACACACGCACATAGAAACACACAGTATTTTATCTGAAATGCACTATTATACTTTCCACTGGGTTCAAGGTCCCTGTCTTCGCCAGAGCACCACATTCTATCAGAGCAAAACCACCAGAAAACACATACCTCGGGTTTTGAAGACGGATTTTCTTTTTTTTTCCTTTTTAATTTTCCTTTGATTTTACCCGGAAGTCCCATTGAGATCAAAAATCTCTTTTACAAGGGAGACCTGGCCAAGGCAGCAGCCGTATAAAAGATACACCAACAGTACACAATTCCCATACATGTCCAAGAACTGAAGCACTAAGTGTTAAAACTCTGCAGAGACAAAACACAGCCCTCTCTACCTGACACCAGAAGAGGGCTCCAACAGCAACCTTTCTGTCTATGTGTGTACATGGATTACTATACTAATGAGAACCAGACGTCCTTAAAAGTTTAGTAACCTATGGAAAATCAATAAAAGTTAAGATATATTACCCGTGCTATCCGTCCTTGTAAAAATGTCTATTTTAGGCTTGGGGTTAAGGTATGGGTTAGGTTTATGGTTATAATTAGGGCTTTTAGGATTAGGGGTTAGGGAAAGCAGTATTTTTAATTAAAATACCTTTTTGTCTCAAAACGTCCTAACAGGGCACAGCGTGTGTAGTGTAGTAGTAGCAGCAGTACTACCTGTAAAACCTTAACATGGCTGGCAGAGGAGCTCCTCTGATCCCCAATGTAAAGTCCTGCCGGTCTTCGTCTGTGGGTTTCTGAGATGCTGGAGCGGCTGTGGTCCAGCAGAGGACAGTATAACACTCATAGTGACCAGAAAACACCAGGCTAGCTGTACCCGACTGACTGACAGCCAACTGGGAGGTTCAGTCTGTGTAGGATCGGCGTGAAGATTTAACCCACACGTGCGCAGTTGCTAGCATGGGTGTTTTGGAAAAAGATCGGTGAACTATCAAATCTGGTGGTTGATTGGAATAAGACTTACACCACGGCTCTTAACCAAGATATATTACGATACTCAAGAGATAGTGATTTATTACATTTCCATGCATGTGTGTAGGGAAGGCCAACGGTAATTTCCTTGCAGGCCTATAGGGAAGGCCAAATGTAATTTTGTGTGGTAAAAAATGCACACACAGGAGCGACCCACTGCAGGGATGTATGGTCTTTAGTCCACGTAGCTGATGTTGTCATTGGCCAGACGAGCAAACAGGTTGACTAGATGCTGCCAGAGAACGTCAACCAAAGACGTTAAAGAGGAAATAAGAGGTGTGTGGTTTGACTGTGTTCTTGCCTGTGTGTGTGTGTGTGTGTGTGTGTGTGTGTGTAATTTTAAAGTTTTTTTTGTGTGAGTTGTTAAATTGGGTTACATTTAGAGTTTAGCTAAGACATCCATGTATCCAAATATGTAAACCAAAAAAAAAGTCTAGATGGCTTTTGACTTTTGGGGATTGATCTTGAATCCAAACAGCTATTGTTTCCAGTTTGTGGGATTTGGGTATGTAAGTAGTAGTGCCAAATCATCTGCAAAATCTAGATCCTCTAGCAGTTCTGTCAGGCTCCACAGAATGCAAGTTTGATTAATGCTAGCTGTTAGTTTCCTCATTCAAGGAGGAGGAAGGGCGAGAGAAAACAGGGCAGCCACACTGCGATAAGGACTTCAGACCTTTCAGATGTACAAAAGACTTTACGCCGCATTCCTCAGTAGTAGTTCATGAGTCATTTTTATTGAAATGTCATGGTGTGCCATATACAGCTCCGGAAAAAATTAAGAGACCACTGCACCTTTTTCTTTCCTTTCCAAAAAAGTTGAAAAGGAAAGCTTTGAGTGAGGAACAGAAGCGTTCAATTTGCAGTGGTCTCTTAATTTAAACCCTTCTGTTCCTCACACAAAACCTTCCTTTCCAACTTTTTTGGAAAAGAAAGAAAAAGGTGCAGTGGTCTCTTAATTTTTTCCAGAGCTGTAAATACCTTTTATATTGACTCAAGGTCTTTATATTCATGTTTTGAGATTACATAATTAATAAATTGTGGAACACCTGTGAAAGCCTAAATATCTACCATAAATAACACATGGACAACACATGGACATCACAAGTCTGAAACACACATCAGACTTGAAAGTATCCTACCCATATTATGGTATTCTACCATACTAACGAACCAAGTTATGGTTCGGTTAAGGGTTGGGATTAGGATTAGGGAACATGGATTTATGGTTTTCTGGTCTGTACAAGGACAGACGAAAATGTGGTGTGTGTGTCAAGTCAAGAGGTTTATGTTACAATTTTGATATATTAACAGCTTTTTAATAGCTTTTTACTGGATCATTAAACCTCCCCCTCCTCTGCTGACCCCCGGCCCTGTCACGCATACACTGCAACATCCGAAGGACTAGTCAAATGAAAGCCCTGAGAACCTACAGGGACTTGGACAAAAGTTCACATAGGGAACCCTAAGTGGCCATGAAATGGATTTGCGTTTGGCACAAACTCAACCCAAATAATCCTACTTAATGTTAAGAATGGTAGTGAAAACATCTCGTTATGGGGATGTGTTTCTTCGTCATGGGCTGGGCTGTTTGTCAGGATAGGAGGAAGAATTAATAGAACACTGTCCGGAAAGATTATTGAGGAAAACCTGCAGCCCACAGCAAGAAAGCGGACACTGGGATGGAAGCTCACTTTTCAACAAGACAACTACTCAAAACAACGGTTATTAACTTTCTATACAAACTGTATGCTGCAAGGCAATTCACTTACTAGTACTAGGTCACTCAGGGACCTATACAAGCATTTACTGTTTCAAATGGATTTCTTTACCACAAAATTCTGAGTATTAGTATCATTATCTTTGTATATACTGCTGTATTGCCATAATATTTTTGTAAAACAGGGCCCACTACAGATGTTTTGAAGGTTATGATGTCTGTATGTGTGCTTGTACGTGTGTGAATGTGTGTATATGAGTGTTTATGTGTAGACATTCAATGTGTGTGAATGTGTGTGTGTGTGTGTGTGTGTGTGTGGGTGTACAACATCTGTAGGACTCATTAAGAAAATACTGGATGCAAAATTGTCTGGAGGGGGGCTGTAATATAAAGATAAATAAATCCATATATATATATATATATATATATATATATATATATATATCATCATAATATGTACACACAATCTGTGTGTGGGTGTGTCTGAGTCTATGTTTGTGTATTTATCGTGTCTATGTGTTCACTTTTGTGTGTGATCATGCCAAGTGAGGACATTTAGCCGTTCCTCAATTTGACCAGAAGCCTTTCCTGACTTGGGGTTAAGATTAGGGTAAAGTTTATGGAATGTTTTTTTAGAGGTACTAAAAAATCAGCCCTCACCCTACTGACAGTAAAATCAACCTGTGTGTGCACAAGTGCGTGTATGTTTATGTGTGTGTGTGCAACATCTGTAGGATTTTTTACCAGCCACACTAGTACTGAAACCAGATGGAGAAGTGATTAAAGAGATTCCTCAGGGACTCTGTAGATTAGATCACCACCCAGAAACAGATAGAGAGGGGAGATTGGTCACAGAAACCAATGTAATTTGCTTTCCTTTGATGCTTGTAAGTGGAACAAATAGCATTGCGGCTACATGAATAAAATCTGTTCAAATGCCATCCCCCGGCCTGAATATTACAACTTTATTAAACAAGGCATCACAAATTTATGGACATTTGGAAGTTTTCAAATATGGAATATTCGAATGAGGCACTTTGAAACATTCTGGCGGCTGTGCTTTTTAAATTTGCCACTGCAGGAAGAAAATACGGAAAAGTGTCAGTCTTGTACAGGCCTTGACTCTGAACATTGACGCATCAAAGCCAATCAGAGCTACCGTGGGCCAGATCTAACATGGGCCTGATCTGCCATGGGTAAGATCTACCGTGGGCCAGATACGCCATGGGCAAGATCATCATCACCTGAGCATGCCATAAACCGGAAAGTATTTCCGTATATTGTATTGCATATAAAACGTACCCAAGCTGATAGGTACTTTTTTCTCGGAAACCTAGCAATGATTTTGTTAATGTTGATGCTCCGACTTCGTAGGAATGGAGCACTACACTCCGTGACTTTGAGGTCCTGCAGCAGGATGATAACTGTGGTGAACCAACCACAAAGTTTCTCAGAGGTGGTT
The DNA here is from genome assembly GCA_016801175.1 of Esox masquinongy. NCBI lineage: Eukaryota > Metazoa > Chordata > Actinopteri > Esociformes > Esocidae > Esox > Esox masquinongy. The sequence goes on along the minus strand of JACXGI010005962.1, from coordinate 26,808 downwards.
TGTTCACATTCACCTCTGTTGTTGACATTCCTGGATGGGGAAACTTGAAAAGCCAAGCTACTTGCTGTACGTACAGGCCCTTAACTGGAAGAGCTCATTGTTCCTTGTTCTTGATTTGTGTAATCATACATGCTTCATCCAAGAGTAAAAGTACTACATATATTTCAAACCAATCCGCCTGGACTACTACAAGTCACTGTTGGTAGTTTGTGGCATCGAAACTCCGCAACTTATCCAGAATGCCACATCCCATCTAGTGTTCAACCTTTCCAAGATCTCCCATGTCGCCCTGCTCCACACCTTAATCCAATGTTCAAACCCTACGTTCCTATCCAAGCTCTTTGCTTTGCCACCTCTTGGCCATCCCAACTGTAAAAAAAAAACCAATTGATTCTGAAGTGAATTGTAATGTCTGATTTTGAGTTAATTTAGTGATATCTTGTTGGGGTCTGTGTGAATGTCCAACTGGATTAGGTTTGACATTCATAAGATATGTTATGTTAGGTGAGGTTACGTGGGAGTAATAATCATTGGAATATGTAAGCTATTTAAAAAATATATATAGATAAAAATCTTTGACAGCCAAATTCGTAAAATATATTACGTTGGGTGAAGTAACGTTAGAGTAATAATCCAGAAAAAAAAATTACGACTGGCAGGCTGTGTTTTGAACCCGCGTCCTTCTTGGGTGCACTACCCACTGCTCCAAATAGGAACTTCCTGTTAAGGGCGACGAGTAGTGGTGTTACCAAGGTCACTACAATATGTTACAAGTGATTTCCTTTCTAACCATAACCCAAACCACGATACATTTTAGCCAATTCGTAATGTATTATACGTTTTGGTAGCGCATTGTAATGTAACCTAACGTATCATACCAGACAAAATCGTATGCCATAGATATATGTAAAATAGTTCACGTATTCCAATGAGATCAGGTTCCAACGTCTGGTAAATGTGCATCAATACATTTTCCAACAACACACATACGGACACACACCCACACAAAGTTTTTCCTTGTCTCCAGCTGTGTTTTTCTGTGGGAATATACAGCTCTGCCCAAAGCCAGCCAGACAGGTAAAATATGGTCCTCCTTCCTGTCTGTCTAATGATGCATTCAAGACAACTGAGAGAAATAACAAGATCAAATCATGATGACCGTGATCTTCAGAAATTGAAAGATCTAGAATAATTCACAAGTTTTCCACTTGGAATTCAGAAATGAAAAAAATACCTGTTAACCGTCCGAAAATGTTCCCAGAAAGTGTCTTAATGCTCCAAACAAGTCAAAGATTTCTAAAATGAGAGTTCCCTGTTGTCTTGAACACGTCTTCACACACGCTCATATACACACACTGGAACATTGGACCACTGTGGAGATGTTGGAACACTCGAACATTCAGGAATTGGAACGTTGGACCGCTGAAGAGATGTTGGGACAATAGAACACTCAGGAGTTGCGGAGGATAGAACACTGCGGAGGAGTTGGGACATTCGGGAAGTTTGATGCAGGTAGGTCTAAAGTTTGTGAGTCAGTCAGTCAGTTAGTTGATTGATTAGTTAATCAACTAATAGTTGATTGGTTAGTTATTCTCTAAGTTTGTTGGTTGGTTGATTAGTTCAATTGTTGAATGGTTAATTCATTTGCTAGTCAGTCAGATAGATGGTTTGCTTGATGGAGGTACAGCAAGGGTCACTTCACTAATCCATCCTGCTGTCTTTCAGTAGTTTAATTAAAACAATCAGTAAGTTTGTGTTTGTTTTTTACATTTGTCTTCTGCATCAATCACTATTTGTATTTTGTGTGTGTGTGTGTGTGTGTGTGTATATACATCTGTATACCCATGTGTGTGTAAGGATGACACCACTGATTGCCTGGTTGCTGGTGAATCTCTGTGATCTGACAGCAGGTACTGTAATTCTGCACTCCAAGTGAACCAAGTTGTGTGGTGTGGCGAAGCTCAGGTCCCTTATATACCTTCAACTCCACTTCGTTTGCTTTTCTGGACAATTGCTTGATGTTGCTGTGAAGGCACTGACGGATGTTTATCATTCTGAGATGTGGTAATCTGGCCAAGTTGGTAACGTGATTAATTTAACATTTCATTCTGTAATACAACAATTGATGCCTCTAAATCACCTGAACATTTGATACATTCTGCCATCACAGGACACCATGTCCGAGGAACAAGAATAACTCATCACAGAACGGAAACAGTGGACACTAGAAAGTGTCATGTTAGCTCACATCTTTTTAATGTCAAGAAGAACTGTTAACTTGCAAAATATTTAAAAGATGGAATTTTATGCGTGTGTATATGTGTAACTGGATAAGAGTGCCTGCTAAATGTATGTGTGGGTGTATGTGTGTGTGTGTGTGTGTGTGTGTGTGTGTGTGTGTGTGTGTGTGCAGGGGCAGAGCGAGCTGAGCTAATGTGTCAGCATTCCTGTGAGGAGTTGAATGTTCTGTTGTCGGAGATCCATGACCTCCGCATGGTCACCACAAGCTTGCTGATCGACCTGGAGAGAGCTGTATGACAAACACTGACACACAACGTTGCACAACACCACAGTATTCAGTTTACCTTTATTAAGTCTCGTAGAAACCAGTGTTTATTTCGCAAGCCCTGCATCGTACAATTACACATTGAATAATACAAATACAAAAATAAGCTAATCTGTCCTGCTGTCTTTCATCTTTGTGTGTGTGTGTGTGTGTGTGTGTGTGTGTGCGTGCGTGCGTGCGTGCGTGTGTGTGTGTGCGCGTGTGTGTGTTCAGACTGAGGAGAATGAGGCACTGCGTGTAGCTCTCTCTGAGCTGGGCAGCAATGTGGACAGAGAGGGAAGAGGAGGTGAAGAAGAAGGAGGAAGAGGAGAGGAGAGAGAGTGTATGCAGGATGGGCGTGTGTATCAGCCAGAGGAGAGCTGGGTTTCGGACAGCTGCACATCCTGTACCTGCCAGGTGATATTAAATAAACACACAGAGGTCATTATTCAGACATTTGGCTTTACTACACAGTAAATTATCCAGCTGAATGAAATGAAATGATCTCAAACGGGTGTTTGGATGAGTGAATCCGGCCAATATGTTGTTGACAGTTCCAGTAGAACCCAAAATCACCGTAAATAACTTTAACAGGGAATTTCACGTCCACAACATCTCTGCGCATGACATATATTATTAACATGATTTGTCATTCAAATTTAAAATGTCCTATAGTCAAATACAGGCATTTCTCTTTTTTTCTTCTATATTTCTTTAGGGGAAACCAACAGAGACCGAGGTCTCGTTTACGTGGTGTCCTATTTTACAACAATAAACAATAAAAACAGTTACTTAAAAGGAGGACTGGAAAGATAGCGGGGATTGCATACATCTATTTAAATTACATTCACTTTATGTAGAAAATAAGTACTAAAATGATTTGCCACAGTTGCTCAAACACTCGTATTAGCATCAGTCTGTTTACAAGTATGTCTACCATAGTCTATTATTAACAATTTGGCATCATCTGTACATCACATTTGAAACAACCCTGAATCAATGATTTTCCCACTGTCCTCAGTTGTACTGATCCTTGTACTGTGTGTGTGTGAGTGTGCGTGTGTGTATGTGCGTGTGTGTGCGTGTGTGTGTGCGTGTGTGTGTGTTTGTGTGTGTGTGTGTGTTTCTATGTAGGAGGGGAAGGCAGTGTGCCAGCAGGTCATCTGTCCTCCAGTAGCATGTTCCAGCCCTGCTTTCAAAGACAGTGAATGCTGCCCAGAGTGTCCAGGTAAGACAAATAGGTAGACAGACAGGTAAGGCACACAGGTAGACAGACAGGAATACACACAGGTAGACAGACAGGAATACACACAGGTAGACAGACAGGAAGACACACAGGTAGACAGACAGGTAGACACACAGGTAGACAGACAGGTAAGACACACGGGTAGACAGACAGGCAAACACGCAGGTAGACAGACAGGCAGAAACACTCACGCACACAATCATATTTGCAAATATGCATTTCTGTATTTATGTTCCTATATGTATATGTGTGTGCGTGTGTGTGTGTGCGTGTACGTATGTGTGTGTGTATGTGTGTGCGTGTGTGTGCGTGTCTGTGTGTGTGTGTGTGCATGCGTGTATGTGTATGTGTAGCATTAGGCAGTGAGGAAGAATGGTCCCCATGGTCGGAGTGGACAGAATGTTCGGTCACCTGTGGGAATGGCACCCAGCAGAGGGGGCGGTCTTGTGATGATGTCATCACATCTTGTCTTGGCTCCTCCCTCCAAACCCGTGAATGCACTCTGGGAAATTGTGCAAACCGAGGTGAGGTCCCCTAATGCTCCTGTATTAGACATGCCAACTAACAACGCCAGAGAAAACAGCCCAAGGCGCATGCTTGAAGTGCGCTGTTTTGAGCTGTTAAAAAACTAGCACCAATAAAAGACTGCTTTGTGGGAAATTGTTGTGTCCTGTTTTGAGTGTTTTGATTCATCATGCCTTTATGACTAAAAGCTAAACCATAAAAAGCAGCAACATCTGCTCAATGAGAAAGCCATGTGTGGCTCTGTTGGTAGAGTACGGCAAATGCAATGCCAGGGCTGTGGGGGTTGTTCCCACAGGGGGCCAGTGCAAAAAACACATGGCTCAATGAACATTTGGGTAAGTATCAACAATCAAAGTCAACCCTGTGTGTTTTGCCTTAAAGTCCTGAGCACAATGGTTGTATTTCTGTGTATGTGTGTGTGTGTGTGTGTGTGTGTGTGTCTGTGTGTGTGTGTGTGTGTGTGTGTGTGTAGTCCGTGTGGAAAGGGGCTGGGGTCTCTGGTCTCCGTGGTCGGCGTGTTCTGTGTCATGTGGCGCCGGTGTCATGTCGCGTGTTCGCCTCTGCGACAACACCCGCCCTCAGTACGGGGGCCTCGGCTGCCATGGCAACACCACAGAGACACATCCCTGTGATTCTTCTCCCTGCCCAAGTGAGTAAACAAGACAAAAGTACAAACAAACAAACCAACCACACAGGCGGACTGACTGACACACTGTACATGGGATTGTAGTTGCTGGGGCTTGGGGGCCGTGGTCCCCTTGGTTACCATGCAGTTTTTCGTGTGGTGGTGGACTGACAAGTCGTCAGAGGGAGTGTTCTAATCCCGCCCCCCAGCACGGAGGCAGGAAGTGTCTTGGGGAGACGGCCGACTATGCAGCCTGCAACACACAACCCTGTCCTATAGGTAATGTACACACACACACACCCACACCCACACACACACACACACACACATGTTTGTCAATTTAAGGAAAACCCATTACATACATGTTCACTTTTTTTTATGTGAGGTCACTCACTAATTGCAAGTTTAGAAGGGGTGGGTGTGGTAGCTTTATCAACTTAATGTAAGTTCACTTGACAACTTACTTGATGCACAGTGGAGCCACTGTGAATCAATTCTTTTTCGTTTTCTTGATTGTGGGCTTGGCATAAGTCACTTAAAAAAAAATCAGCTTATGCCACGAAACAAAATTGAAATTCAAAAATCAGACAATGGCATATTTGTTTTAGATCAACCTTTCATCATCTGTCATCACGCCTCAAATGTTTTCTCTTCAACACTAACTAATTATTTTATATATCACATTACTGATGTTATCATTACTTGTTACAGGCTTATTTTTAAAATTGATGTATTATTTATTTTTATAAACTTGATCATTGTGCGTGTGTGTGTGTGTGTGTGTGTGTGTGTGGGTAGACATGTGTCTGTCTAGGCCCTGCTTCTCAGGGGTCTCCTGCCGCTCGTGGTCTGATGGTTCATGGGAATGTGGTCCATGTCCACTGGGTTACCATGGAAACGGCTCTGTCTGTAAAGATGAGGACGAAGTAAACATATACACAAACACACACACACACACACACACACACACACACACACACACACATACACACACACACACACACACACACACTTGTTATACTAGTGTGTACAATATGAACACAAAGATAAAATCCAATTTCAAATCTTACTTTCGCTAACCCTTAAACCTAAAACTGACCCTTACCACTACCCAAACCCTATCCTTACCCAAAAACCCTCATTCTAACCATGAAACTTTAACTCATAACTCTAGCTTCTTGATTAGTGTCTGCTGAATTATTTAAAATGTGTAAGTGTGTAACAGTATGTGTTGCCAGATGTGTGTTTGCATCAGAGTGTGTTTTGCAATGTGTGTTGCAGGACATGAGTGTCCGTAACGGAGTGTGTGTTGCAGTGTGTGTTGCAGGGCGTGTCTCTCCGTAACGGAGTGTGTGTTGCAGTGTGTGTTGCAGGGCGTGTCTCTCCGTAACGGAGTGTGTGTTGCAGTGTGTGTTGCAGGGCGTGTGTGTGACAGAGTGTGTGAACACAGACCCCGGGTTCCACTGTCTCCCCTGCCCTCCCCGATACCGTGGCAACCAACCTTACGGCCTTGGACTAAAGTATGCCAACAACACGAAACAGGTGTGATTAGCGTTCTGGGATTGTAAATGTGTGTACAGTTTCTGTTTAGGATTGCGTCTGTGTTCAGATTGCAAGCGTATTTTTGCATGTTTTAATTATCACTCTGTGTGGGTTTTGATTACAAATGTGTGTTTGTTTAGGTGTGTGAGCCCCACAACCCCTGTAAGGATAACACACACCGTTGCAGTCAGCATGCAGAATGTGTGTACCTGGGCTTGGCGTCGGAGAGTGGGTATCTGTGCGTGTGCGCCGTTGGTTATGCTGGAGACGGCTTCCTGTGTGCTGAGGATTCTGACCTGGATGGCTGGCCCAATCACAACCTTCCCTGCCTTCGCAATGCTACCTATCACTGTCGAAAGGTACACAAATATTTGTTTGTTCAAATTCAAAAGACAGCAGTACGCCTCAGCTAGCTAATTATTGTAGTACCAGACAAAACACAACAGATCTCAGGAAGGAGACTAACCGAACACCAGGTAACAATGTTTCAGTTAGGAAATGCCTATTCTGCGAAAGTTCTGTGTGCAGTGGCTCAATTCGACCTTCAATCCCAAACAATGCAAATGTCTTGAGGTTCTGGCACACAGCAAGGTCACAAAATCTCAGTCCATTACACGTTCGTAACATTTTTCTACTTTCTTTAACAGATTCTTTTTTTCTGTATTGAGTTCAGATGTTTCGTTCACGACCAAATTGTCTGCATGCGGGCGCAGGTCCATGTGGCTCCATAGGCTTCCAATGTCCGGCCACTGGGCTTCCTCATCCTGTGGTTCGTGGAAATTGAGACCTAATGTCCCAGATTTATACTTCTGGTGGGCTATCTGGCTCCGTGTCCATCTGTGGTTTCACTGTGCTTCTGTCTATTGCTAGAGGATTCCTGCACTCTCCAGGAGGACTAACAGCAGCTGAATGCATCAGCCTTGTCAAGCAGCTACACTGTTGGCCAAACACAAACACTGCTCTGCTAAGTTGTTCTGCAGAGTTGTTCAAGGGAGAATTGGATCCATGCCACCCTCACTTGGGTGTCTTACTGGGTTTTATATATTATTTAGGGCTTTTGTAGCTTTGTCAACTACAGGGGGTGGACAAAATAATGGAGAACCCTGACAATATATTAATATCAAGGACATAATAAGGACTAGGGCCTCCCTATGTGAACAGCTCCAATCCCGTTTTGACTGCGGCCATACCAGTCGTGAAGTGTGTGTAGTGAGATATTGCACCATTCTTCCAAAGGAAAACTTCCAGTTCTGTGAGGAATGGAAGGAGGTCAAAATGTGGTCCACGCCAAGTTTCAGAACTTCTAATATAGGTTCAGATCATTGTTCAGATCTGGGGGGAGACATAGATCAGTTTGGGGAGGACATGGAAGGACATGGAAGGTGTTTGAAGTCATCCCACTGTTCCTAGCACCCCTCCTGACTTCATTCAGTGTGGCATTATCAGCCTAGAATATCGAAATATCACATAGAAACCATGTTTGCACCATAGGGGGCCCCTGGTCCAGGAAAATTGCCTTATGTTTCTTGGCCATTATTCAACCATCCAGGGCAATCATCGGACCCAATGACACCCTCAACATGGCTGGCCGTACCGTTACTGATTCCCTACCATGTTTAACAGTTGGCAGCAAACATTGTAGGCTAGGGACATCCTTTTGATTTCTCCAAATGTCAACCTATCCGGACGTAGGAAATAGGATGAACGTCTCATGTCTCATCGGACTATATTACTTTTTTACATTGCTCAGGGGTCCAGGTTTAGTGCTCCTTATACCTTATATATAAGTTATGTGTGCTTGTGCATTGGACTTGGATACAAGTGGCTTCGGAATGGCAGCCCCGACACAAATTCCACGTTTGTGAAGCTCTATTACAGTTCACTCATACTCTACAAGATTATTTGCGTAAAACATTACATAACATGCGAAGCAGCGCAGGTGCTTATTTAGACACCGATCATCTCCCGGTTAGAGTAATATAACCCACTGTTCATTGGGCCCTCTGCATGTGCCATCCAGCCGTTGCAACGTGTGCAGAACATGGTAGCGTGCCTGGTGTTCGTCCCACATTCGACCATGTTAACCCTCTCCTCGACACACTTCACTGGCTTCCAGTTGACGCTTAAATTCACTACTAATCTATGGTGCTTGACTATAGAGCAGCTCCCTACCTTCAGGCTACCTTCAAACCCTACATCCCAATCTGAGCTCGTCATTCTCTCCCTCTATTCTCTGGGCGGCATGCATACCTACAGGATGGCTGCTCCTGCTCTGTCCAGTACAAAGCCCTTCTCTGGTCTGATGACCCCATGGTGAAACCAACTCCCCCTTGAAGCGTGGATAGCAGTCATTGACTGTTTCCTGAAACCTTCTGAAACCCTACTTTCAGATAGGTTACCTTGAATCCCACAGTGTTTTCTTTGCAGTGCAGTCAGAGAAAACACTAGGGTCAAAAAGCAGTGCTGTCCGTTTTTATGTTTGTTTATTTGGCTCACAGCAGTGCTGTTTTTGTTTATTTAGCTAACACTTTTGAGTCTGTCACACATTGCATCCAAATTCATAGACTTGCCAACCAAGGGTTCTTAGAGGACTGTCTAGCCTGGTTTGAAAAATGTACCGTACATGCACAATGTTTAAATTTTGAGGGTCTGCTGTCTATACCTCCTGACAATATCTAAGGGTATTCCTCAAGGTTTGATTCTTGCTCTGGACCAATTCTCTGTGTATATTAATGATGTTGCTTTCCACCTCTCATCCATCTCTGTGCCAATGGCTATCCAACATGCAACTGTCCCCCACCTGCCCCCGTCCACTTCAACCTGCCCCCGTCCACTTCAACCTGCCCCCGTCCAACCTGCCCCCGTCCACTTCAACCTGCCCCCGTCCACTTCAACCCGTCCCGTCCACTTCAACCTGCCCCCGTCCACTTCAACCTGCCCCCGTCCACTTCAACCCACCTGCACCCCAAACATCCTCGCTCAGAAAGCGTCTGAGATGGATAATGTTGACACCTACACAACTGTCGATATCTGGTTTACCGCTCTATTTCAATCAATAATTTCCATTACTTAGTTTGCCTCTTTTGAAAAACCATCCTGTTTTTAACCCCTCAAATGCACTTTACACTGATGGTTTGTCAATGGCCATTAAGAATGCATTAGAAGGGTAGGAACATTAAATTTGGCGTCAGTCCTAAAGGGAGGTTTTAAGACAACACTGTCACAAAATGTGGAATCCATGATTATTATAACGGAGCATGTGTTTGTGGTGACTGACTGACAGGATAACTGCCCAACCCTGCCAAACTCCGGACAGGAAGACATTGACAACGATCAACTTGGAGATGCCTGTGATCCTGACGATGATAATGATGGCATCTTAGATATGAGGGTGAGGGGTAGGGGTGTGTCTTCAGTTTCTATTGGCGGGTTTGTGTTTTTCCCACTGCACATGTTTTCTGTGTTTATTCCATTGTGTGTGTGTGTGTGTTTTTCCCATTTCACGTGTTTCTGTGTTTTTTCCACTGTGTGTGTGTGTGTTTGCATGTGTTTACTTCATTGTGCGTACTCTTATGTACTTTTCCTATTTCATGACCAAAATTCACCAAAATTAAACATGGCTGGGGGGGGGGGTCTCTTTTAGGTCAAGCCCCAGTACCTCTAAACTCAAGATATAAAAGCATAGACATGCCAGGAAGTCATAAAATAAAAGTTGGCTAGTGCACAAACATGATTTCTTGAAGTAATTTTCAAAGCTAACATTCTATATCTGTCCAATAGCACAAAGCCAAAGGGACCTGCAGCCAAGCCCTTTTCTTCATCTGAGCTACAACGATGTCTATGCTGATATACCTGAACATAGACTTCTTAGACTAACAGAATCTCTAGTCTAGCCTTCTCAACATGGTTTTCAAAGGCCCGAGGCCCTGATGAGTTGATGCACAGACTCACTGATGTTGTAACTGAGCAGCTTGTAAAAATCCAGTCGGTGCCTCGTTAATTTGTGGAAAAATAATTTATTCAGAAATGTGTAATGGATAGCAGTGACAATAATTTCAACCAATCCCTCCAACAGGAGTATGAAGTGTGGACGAGTGAAGAAAATAAACCCTAATTTAAATGCATGAAACCATCCAGGTAGTGAGACAACAAAATGTGAGGAAGCTTCAAGAGGGTGTCGACTCCTACAGGAGCTGTAGGTATTTGGTTGGAGAGAAAAACCTTGTGAGAAGTCATGAAACATGATGTTACTGTGCGTTCGTTCCGTTGTGTTATCCTGCTCCCCAGGATAACTGCCCTCTACGCTACAACCCTCGTCAGTTTGACTCAGACACAGATGGAGTTGGGGACTACTGCGACAACTGCCCCTTCACATACAACCCGACACAGACCGACACAGACGCCAATGGGGAGGGGGACGCCTGCAGTGTCGACATGGATGGAGACGGTGGGTGTCTTTCTGCGTATGTGTGTGTGTGTGTGTGTGCATGTATGTGTATGTGCACGTGAGTGTGTATGTGTGTGTGTGTGTGTGCACGTGTATGTGTGTACGTGAGTGTGTATTTGTGCACGCCTGTGTTTTTATGGATGCTTTCGGTATACGTTTAAAATCGTCTCATTATACTGGAAATTGTAGCACACCAACCAAGGTCATCAGTAATATTCAACAGACAACGCATCCTCCCAGAAATGTACTGAAAGATGATTACATGCTCTTCCGCCTGTGCCTATTTTCATTTCAGCTTTATAGAGCTACAGCATGCTATATAAGAGAAATAATCACTTATATTTAGCCATAGAAATATCCAAATATGTACTGGATGTATCAAATCTATAAAATGACCTGATTACATGCTTCTCACATCTGTTCATATTTATTGCATGCTTCTCACACCTGTTCATATTTATTACATGCTTCTCACACCTGTTCATATTTATTGCATCCTTCTCACACCTGTTCATATTTATTACATGCTTCTCACACCTGTTCATATTTATTGCATGCTTCTCACACCTGTTCATATTTATTGCATGCTTCTCACACCTGTTCATATTTATTGCATGCTTCTCACACCTGTTCATATTTATTGCATGCTTCTCACACCTGTTCATATTTATTGCATGCTTCTCACACCTGTTCATATTTATTGCATGCTTCTCACACCTGTTCATATTTATTACAAGTCCACATACTTAAGTCATTCTTTTCACTTATCAAAAAATCCACAATAATCAAGTCATTATCATCGGTTTGCCATCGTCTTGATCAGAGCTTTAGAAAGTGTAAATGCTCAGTGGGCCAAACAAACAAGCAGCAAAAGAAAAAACAGTGCCATCTGGCAGCCCCACACAAAAGGCCTACTGGCATCTATGTATGTCTTTCCTGCTGTTGAGCCCTTTTCCTGACAGAGGACCAAAAATTGGCCTCACTTAATGGATGAATATCGGGATGAAATCTTCCTGCTGTAACAAAATACAGTGGTAGACATACAGTCAGTATTCATTGACTTACATATAGAAAATATCAATACTGAATTATTCTATGCTTGTGTGTGTGTGTGTGTGTGTGTGTGTAGAGCTGCTGAATGAGTATGATAATTGCCCCCTGCTGTACAACACCGATCAGAAAGATACAGACCTGGATGGAGTGGGAGACCTTTGTGATAACTGTCCTCTACTGCACAACCCCACACAGGTGCACATATACACACACACATACACACACACACACATACACTTCAAATATGGTCTCTGTATTTGAGGACATCTAGGGGCAGAGATAACACCTTCATTACACCTCTGACACAGCGCAGTACTGTAAGGCTAGACTCCTAAATACTATCTCTACCACAAGTTTGCATTGATAACCAAGGCTGTTCAGGCACAACGTCACACACACTCAAACACACACCATCACAGTTAAACACATGCACACAAAGGACAAAACATATTTAAACAAACACTGAAAAGCAGTCAACACGTTCTATTGTTAAGATTTGTCAGCACATTCTTTTCTTAAAAACAGTCAACACAGTTCCAAAAAAAAAAACAGTACGGACCGCATGAAAATAAAATCAGAGGAAGCTGTTTGGATTGATGTATTTTAACCAGGTGTTTGTGTGTGTGTGTGTGTCTGTCTATGTAGACCGATTCAGACAGTGATCTGGTGGGCGATCAGTGCGATGACAATCAGGATGTTGATGAAGATGGTCATCAGAACTCTTTAGACAATTGTCGCTACGTTGCCAATAGCAACCAGGTTGACCATGACAATGATGGCCTTGGCGATGCCTGCGACCAGGATGATGACGATGACGGTATCCCTGACGACCGTGACAACTGCCGCCTTGTGCCAAACACAGACCAGATAGATGCAGACAGTCAGTACACACGTGCGCGCGCACTCACACGCACACTCCCTTTTCCATTTCCATCTCTGTCTCTCTCTCCCTCCCAGTCTCTCCTTTTACCCATCTCTCTCTCCGCATCTCCATCTGTCAAATCAAATAGTGAAGTAGTTTTATAGGGAGGTTAGGGTAGTCCAGCGGTAATTTCTCCACCGCAACTATGCTGTTGTTTATTGACTCTCCTCAATCTTTCATCACTTTCCTGTCCAATAAAGCATAAAATTATAAAATTTATCTTTAAGAAAAAGTTGTATTTGCATGACATGAGAATGTACATGACAATTTATCACATCTGCATTTTATCACATGCTCCCTTCATAGAGAAAATGTTTATCCAATTCTTGTCGGCAATCACATTTTATTAAGCCATTGCTTTAGAAGGGGGGGGGGGTTACCACAGTTGATCGTTGATTGGGTCTCAAGTGACGCAAGTTACATTTAATGGGTCCCATTGTACATCTAGCGAGGTTGTTTACACAGCTAGTTCATGTAAAATTATAAAGATGCTGCTAATCAAGTGCAGAACACAGAGTTAAACATTTTCCTCCAAAAACCTGTTAGCTACCGGTTAGTAGCTAGTTGTGTTAGCAGCTACTAACCTGCAGCTACGGTTAGTAGCTGGTAACACATCAGTAGACTCCCGTGTCAGCTGCTGCTGCTGTGCGCAGACGGAGCAGAGAAACATGCTGGTCCACTACCTACACTTAACGTCGAAGGGCAAAATGGATATCAACAACAAAGAACTGTCATGTCTGCTTCTAGGGTGACACGTTTTATTGACAAAGATAAGAGTGGACATAAGAGACGCCAAAGCAAGGACACAACACAGATATCTGGGTGAAAAATAATGGAGTGGTTCCATCGTTTTCCCACAAACCTATTTCCTTGGAAACCTCCAATTCGATCTAATTTTGTGCCAGAATGTGCCTTGCAATAATTGGTGACAGGAATCAAACTTTAAACAGCTTTGTGTCAGTAGAGACTGAGCATATTTGAGCTGAACATCCAGATGCTGACCTCAACCATAACCTCAGTGTTGACATGAACGTAGAATCCTGGAATCGCGTTGACTAATTGGCCGTTACTCTCCTTGGCAATTGCTTGGCTTGCTTTCAGCCCCCCTTTCAGGTCTCTTTCCTCCTCTGTGGCCAAGACTCGGTCTCACCGCGGTGAAAGTTATCAGTCATCCCCACTCCCTGACAGAAGCAGCCCCGTAAATTCCGGAAACATCTGACACCAAAATCACAGAATAGGCGCAATGACGCATAGCAAAATGTAATAGGAGCATGCATGGAGCCAAATTGAGCTCAAATGTATTGACTGTAAGAAAAGAAAAACGTAACTGAAATATTTCATAGTATGAAAAAACTAAATTCAATCGTATGAAAAAATAGATTCAAGCGTGGAAAAAGTGTATGCTAAAATCATTAAATGGATTTTCGCGTTCCATCTTAAAATGTCTTCGTTCAAACACGTTTTTTCCACGTTCGCTTCTTCGTACGATTACAATTTCTTCCCACCTTCGTTCCAGTCATGTTTTCTCAAAACCAAGTTTTGAGCCTCTTGGCGTGGAGGCGCGGCTTTATCTGAGCATTGAATTCTCGCACCCGATTAGCCATGAATCACACCATTATAAGGTGAAAATCATAGCCTTTCCATGCACTGCTTTCCCAATGCAATCTGTGGAGAGAAGTTTAAGAATTGTATAAACTAGGCTAAATGTGTACATTTAAACATATAAACAGAATAATAAACTGTTATTCCCAGGTTGCTTCGACGTCACTGTTGCCATGGTCACAGACACAGATATTGATGAAAGTTTAACGTGTTCAAGTGAATGAAGTTAGACAGGGGCTAATTACCATTTGTTCTAAGCCTAATGGTTTGGAAACATCACAGCAAAAAAAAATCCAGTTAATGAGTTAAGTATAAACTTTTACCGCATTTGAATTTAGTTTTTTTTTGCCACCCCAATAACGGACCATTTTTTACATTAAGAACAACTGTACATTAAATGAACATCGATAGTTATTAATTAGTAAAATAAACCATAGCACACACTATAGACTGTGCACTGATAGGCCTGACGAGCCGTGAGCTTGCCGTTTTTTTATATACTCCTGTCACTCTAGTCACCCTTAATCTGGGGGGAGATTATGTTGGGGTACATAGTACCTCCAGAACACGTTAAACTTTCATCAATATCTGTGTCTGTGACCATGGCAACAGTGACGTCGATGCAACCTGTGAATAACAGTTAATTATTCTGTTTAAATGTACACATTTAGCCTAGTTTATAGAATTCGTATACTTCTCTCCACAGATTGCTTTGGGAAAGCAGTGCATGGAAAGACTATGATTTTCACATAATGGTGTGATTCATGGCTAATCGGGGTCGAGAATTCAATGCTCAGATAAAGCCCCGTCTCCACGCCAATAGAGGCTCAAAACTTGGTTTTGAGAAAACATGACTCGAACGAAGGTGGGTAGAAATTGTAATCGTACGAAGAAGCGAACGTGGAAAGAACGTGTTTGAACGAAGACATTTTAAGATCGGACGCGAAAATCCATTTAATGATTTTAGCATACACTTTTTCCACGCTTTAATCTATTTTTTTCATACGATTGAATTTAGTTTTTTCATACTATGAAATATTTCGGTAACGTTTTTCTTTTCTTACAGTCAATGCATTTGAGCTCAATTTGGCTCCATAAAGCATGTAGTAGTAGTTTTGCACCCTGTTATCTCCCTGTTGGCATTAAATACAGATTTTCATGGTGTAACTCAATGTTCACTTTGAAGAATTTTCAAAACCAAAATCAAAATCAGTGCCAAAGTAAGCGCACAAATCTAAGGAGAAATTCGAGCGTGGTTCCATCATTTTCTAACACACCTCCATCCCTGTTATTTATCTAGTTTATATCTAGTTTTGCAATTATAATATTCCTCACAATAATTATTTACAGGACATTCATCTTTATCAGCTCAAGAATAGAGCTTCAATAGACAGACTGCTCTGTCTATATTTGGGAAAACCTTCAAACGATGAGCTAAACCATCATCTCAATGTTGTTGACAAAATAAACAGAATAGGCCACCTTAAGAGAACCGCTCCCTTGATAATACTCATTGGTTTCTCACAAACACTGTAATGTCATTCAAGCAACTGTACACAAGCGGGCTCAACTATCAGTGTAGCCATGATCACAGCACAGCCATGATAAAATGTTGTTCATCATGCCCATGTTTGATTTTGACGTTCATTTATATGATTTCATCCTTCCACAAATAAATTGTCATGCATTGCTTTGTACCTCTCTTTCTCTTCATCTCTCTCTCTCTCTCTCTCTCTCTCTCTCTCTCTCTCTTTAGGTTACTTTCTTTTTCTCTCCGTTGCCCTTGGTCTCTTGCCCTCTTCAACTCTGCCTCCCTATGTTTCCTTCTGTAGGAGACGGTCGCGGTGATGCTTGTAAAGATGACTTTGATAACGATAGTATCCCCGATGCACAGGACGTGTGTCCAGAGCACAGTGGCATTGGAGTTACAGACTTCAGGAAGTTTCAGACGGTTCTGTTGGACCCTCGGGGCACCACCCAATCGGACCCTCTTTGGTTGATCCGAGGAGACGGCACTGAACTGCTGCAGGCTGCCAACTCTGACCCCGGCATCGCCTTGGGTACGACCCCTGATTTCTGACCTGTAACCTTAAAATACCAATGCTGACCTGGGTGTGTGTGTTTTGACCCTTCCAGCGGGCTGACTTTGCTTGTGTGTGGTCAGGTTTTGATGAATTCAGTGCGGTGGACTTCAGTGGGACGTTCTATGTTCTACTGTTCTGTCTGTGTTTGTGTGTGGTCAGGTTTTGATGAGTTCAGTGCGGTGGACTTCAGTGGGACGTTCTACGTGAACACAGACCGCGACGACGACTACGCAGGTTTTGTGTTCTCCTTCCAGTCCAGTAGACGGTTCTATGTTGTCATGTGGAAACAGGTCAGTCAGACACACACACACACTTGTTGGTACCATACTCTTAGGTTTTTACCATCTTTGTGGGCACTTGCCATGTATTGTGAAAACAGGATTACACACACGGTCTCACACGCTCTTACCCGTGCTTCTCAACCCTGCCAGGTCAGCCAAGCATACTGGGAGAAGAGACCCTCCAGGGCGTACGGGAATGCTGGCATTGCTATTAAAGTGATCAACTCAATCTCAGGACCAGGAGAGGCCCTTCGCAATGCACTGTGGCACACTGGTGACACCCTGCAGCAGGTACAAATACACACACACACACAAACACACACACACACTCACGCACGCACAGACGCACCTTCACACACATCTAACCGCAATTGTAACCTCCATGTGTGGGCTCTAAGGTTCGCACTCTGTGGCACGACCCAAAGAACATAGGCTGGAAGGACTACACCGCCTACCGCTGGCACCTCATCCACCGCCCCAAAACTGGCTTCATAAGGTGCTAATAACCTCCTTAAGCATTAACTGCTAACGTAGGATGATGACAGGCACGGCACAAACTGTGAAATGCAAGTAACCCTTTCCAAAATGTTAGTAAATATATGCTTATCCCCAGATGAATCCGGTCGTCTCCAAATTTTTTGCTCCCTCGATAAAGAGGAACAAAAATAGGGTGAATAAAATAAACTACATTAGTAATGAGCCACTGTATATTGCAATTTTCCAACATTGAATAAATTATACTTCATTAATGATGCAAGAGAACCAACTGAAATGACAGGTTTCTCACATTACAAAGGTGTTTCCCAAAAATGAAGTGAAAAATTATTGTCACCCTTATTTTAACAACTTTGCGCACTCTTCCCTTATCAGTCTATAGTCCTAATTAGTAGTCCTAGTTAGTAGCCCCAGTTTATAGTCCTAGTTAATAGTCCTAGTTAGTAGTCCTAGTTAGTAGTCCCAGTTTATAGTCATAGTTAGTAGTCCTAGTTAGTAGTCCAAGTTGGTAGCCCAAGTTGGTACTCCCAGTTGATAGTCCTAGTTAATAGTCCCAGTTGGTAGTCCCAGTTGATAGTCCTAGTTAGTAGTCCCAGTTGATAGTCCCAGTTGATAGTCCTAGTTAGTAGTCCCAGTTGATAGTCCTAGTTAGTAGTCCCAGTTGATAGTCCTAGTAACATGTATTAGTCCCAGTTGGTAGTTCCAGTAGAATCAGTTGACTAGCCCAGTGTATAGTGCTGCCAAGCTGGTGCAAACTAACCTCTGTTGTTAAAACTTGTCTCTTCCACCTAACTTGGTTTCTGTGTGTGTGTGTGTGTGTGTGTGTGTGTGTGTGTGTGTGTGTGTAGGGTAGTGGTGTATGAGGGAAGGTCCATCCTGTCTGACTCAGGGGCGGTGTATGACACCACCTTATCTGGTGGAAGACTGGGACTGTTTGTGTTCTCGCAGGAACATGTAGTCTTCTCAGACCTCAGATACACCTGCAGAGGTGAGACAATAATGTCCAAAAACCGTGCACATGGACACACACAAATGAACACACACACACGAACACACACAAATGAACACACGCACACGAACACACACAAATGAACACACGCACATGAACACACACAAATGAACGCACACAAATGAACGCACACAAATGAACGCACACAAATGAAAGCACATAAAATGAACGCACACAAATGAACATAAAAACACATCATACATCTATCATCAGCAGTAACATTTCTTCTTGATGTTTTTTTTCTGCCTTCCAGATAACTGAGTTATCTGTCCGTATTGAGAAATCGCTGTCCACTGTCTCCCCATCTTCACCCTCCATCCCTCTATCATTCCAGCTCTCATCACCCCATCACCACCCTCTATCATTCCAGCCCTCCCATCCTCCCCTTGTACTTTCCACCCCTCCATCCCTCTATCATTCCAGCCCTCCCATCCTCCC